>JAPYYV010000356.1:0-45997 GCA_030522625.1 Copidosoma aretas
GCCTTCAAACTATTGGGTCTCTCTTGTGCAGTCACGGTCAAATTCAAGCAGTTCTGCGTATGGCCTTTTTCTTATTTCAATAACTTTCATTTAAATTAATGCAATACAGAAATGTTAGATGCTCCAAAAAGTTAAGGGTTCAAAGATTTCTAAAACGTTATAAGTAATATTCTTTGGAGTAAAGTATTTTTATTTTTTGGCAAAACTTGAAGGGGGGTCAATCACCAGCAAGGGGTCAACAACTGGTACGTTTACCCCTAATAGTGATAAAAATGTTAAAACAGTAACGTCACAGAAAATTACAATCTACTATTTGTAACTTGTATCTGAGTTGTATCGTTGCCTAAATGCCGCTGCAACACAATGAAGAGTTCAGTCATTTATTTTCATGACAATAACTATTACCTTACAACAAAAATACATTTAATTATTTAGTATTTTTTCTTAATTCAATGACCAAACTGAAATAATATTTGTATTGGAAGTCTTGCGACTTGAAATTTACGTAATTATAAACATCTCTTAATGGTTTACATGAAATGGGCTAAAGGTTTTCAAATTTAAAAATGATAATTCCATGGATATACAAGACACATAATAAAAAAAGGAATAGAATCTGCAATTTTAATATATCTCGCTCTGTTTTTGCTCCTGAAACTTTTGAAAAATATTAGGCTGACCATAATTTATGCAAAGCCTACAACGTGCATTTTTATTAATAATGCCGACACGATAAGAAAAAAGGAAAAAGCAATAGAGCATTCTTCACTAGTTTTTAAATGTACTATTCCCTACTCTACATTGCAACGAAATAGAGATTTTTTATTTGTTAAGAAAACGGCGATCCTCAAAAAAAGATCCAATAGTCGGTCCACGAATGAATATTATTAAAAAACGAAACCAATAATTGGTTAACTATAAGGTTTTGTCTAAGTGTTTGCTTAATTGAGAACTAGTCATGAATGTGATACAGGCCTTGCAACCGAACATATTAATATTTATAAATAACTTTTAAAAATTAGCAAGGTCATTTTGTAGCAAGTAGAATAAAAAATATCATCAAAGTAATCAAATGAGAATTAACAATTTAGTATTCCTAACTTGTTTTTACGTCATGTTATTATACATCCCACGCTACAACTACTGAGAGAGTCTTAACTTTTATTTCTTAAAAACCTCAATCATCTAATATAAAAATATATTTTTGTTGATTTATCATGCGTTTTTTGATTATTTCCTTAATTTCACACTGTGTATGGCAATATTGTAAGACTTAATTGAACTTTTCTATATATATTTATGCACGTCTTTTGAGTATTTTAACATATTGTATTTTCAGTTGAAAAAAGACAAATATAACAATATAATTTATTAATACGATCTTAACTAGCATATAAATGTGGAATAATAGAATCTATATTCACATTTATTTGGCCCGAATTTCGCTTTTTGCTACTTCCCAAACCTATTTGTTTGATTATTAAGATAAGCAAAGCCTATAACAGAAAGATCTTTTAACAATGTCAACACAATATAAGATCAAAAAGTAACAACAGAGTATCTGTCGCTTGTGTTCAAGTTGTATCATGTTTTTCATCAACGTTACAACGAAAGAGTGAGTGTCGACTTTTAGTATCCAAAAGAAAAGACTATTTTCTGAAAAAACACTCATCCATAGTGAACTTATATGCTGTTTCTAATTATGTATTCTAATTATGCTCTTCTAATTATGAATAGATCACAATTTGTACAAAGCCTACCACGTTAATTTATTATACCAATGTCAACAAAAATAAAAAATAAGAGAGAATAATCGAGTACTCGTCACTTGATTTAAAGATAATTTATCACTTAATCGACGCTACAAGAACATATAGTGTCTCGTCTTCGATTTTTAAAAAAACGATCATTACCTGTATAACAAAATTTTATTCGGTAATCTTTTATGATTTCTCTAATCATTTTCTTAATATTAATTCATTTATAACATGATTGAAAGGCTTAGAATTGTTATATTTATGGAAACCATTTGATGTTTCTTACAAGTCTTGTTTGAGTAAGCAATTGCAAAAACGTCTATTTGACAGATTAACAAGACTCTGGTCACCAAAAAAAAAAAATAAAACGCTATTTTGAAATTCAAGTTCTGCTTCAACTTTTAGCAACATTTTAAACATGTTAGTCTGATCATTTATTTGTGCATAGCCCACACTGAGTAATAATGATAACAATGTCAACCCAACAACGTCCTAGAAATTAACAATCGACTTTTTGTTACTTGTTATTCAGTTTTTTTTTTCTTTCAATTTTAAGACAACTAAGATCACCTTATAATAAAAATTATATTTGATATTTTTATATTCTTTTTATAAATTAAAAAATTTAATATGATATTAGTATTTAGAGTCTTGTTACTTGATATTATTGTAATTATGTACATCTTCTGATGGTTATCATAAATTGTGCTAATGGTTTCCTAATTTTAAAATGATTATTTGATGGATTTACAAGACCCTTATAAGCATATTAATAATAATATCCGCAAAATTAATGTATCTAGCTCTTTTGCTGCTCCAGCAACTTTTAAAAAGTATTAAGTTGACTATAATTTATGCAAATCTTGCAACTAGCATTATTATTAACAACGTCAAAACAATAAAAGGAAAAGAAAAAACAATTGAGCATTAGTTAATAGCTTTGGCTTGATAAATTACCTGATCAACACTGCAACGACATGGAGAATTTTTCTTGTCATAAAAACGACAATTTCTAAAAAACAGAACTCACAGTTGATTAATAAACGACTGTTGCCAAAAAAAAATGATTCTTATTTAACTGTCACGTTTTGCAGCTATGCACATATATATTTATGGATAATTTTTGAATGTATGCACAAATTGTATTTTTAGCTAGTAGAATTAAGAATATTATTAAAATTAGCGAATAAGAATCAGCAATTAGGTATTTCTAAATTGCTCTTACGTTAAATCACTACACAATCTATTCTCCCACTACTGAGACGTTTTTGACTTGTATTTTTAAGGAAAGTACAATTACCTAATATTAAAGTATATGTTTGTTTATTTTTCATGCTTACTTGATTATTAGCTTAAACTTAAACTGTCTATACTATTTTTAGAAGACTTTTAACTCAACACATATATTTATGCACATTTTTCAAATATTTTAACTTATTGGGTTTTCGATGAACAAAAAATATACCAATTTAATGGGTTTACAAGATGATAACTCGCATGTGAATAAGGATATAGGCAATATATATTTATATTTATCGGGCCCTAATTTTGCTTTCGTCTACTTTTCTACCTTTCTGTTGATCAATAATTCTAGCAAAGTATACAACTTATTATGCTTGCAACAATTGATTTTTCAAAAGCTGATTAAATTATTAGCAAAAAAATGGGCATTATCAATATACCCAGCTGTATAACAGCTTTTCGCAGATTTTTTTATATAGTGGATAGACCACTATTAAGACGAAGCCTACAACGGTAATAAATAATACTTATATCAACAAAACTAAAGCTAATACCTATAAACCAAAACTAGATTTGTTAATGTTACGTGCTTTTTTAAATTTTTTGGTCGATCCTAACCTATTTATAACATAACAGAGTGACTTAGAGTTTTTATATTTATGTAAAATTTAAAGATGTTCTCACAAATCTTGTCTGATGTAAGCTATCGCAAAAACGTCGATTTGATGGATTAACAAGACAATGGGTAGTAAAAAAACAATGACATACGTTATTTAGAAATTCTAGCTCAGTTTCAGATTATTGGAACAATTTGAACATATTACACTGATCATTTATTTATGCAGATCCTACACTGTGTAATAGTGATAATGTTAAAACATAAACGTCATAGAAAATTACAATCTACTATTTGGAACTTGTATCAGAGTTGTATCGTTGCCCAATTACCGTTGGAACAAAATCAAGAGTTTAGTATTTTATTTTCAAGACAATAACTATTACCTTACCATAAAAATACATTTTAATATATAGTATTTTTTCTTTAATTATATGACGAAACTAAAATGATATTTATATTGAATGTCTTGCCACTAAAAATTTTCGTGATTAAAAACATCTCTTGATGGTTTACGCAAATTGTGCTAAAGGTTTTTAAATTTTAAAATGATAATTCCATGGATTTACAAGACACGTATAAGCAAAAAATTAAGAAAATCTGCAATTTTAATATATCTAGCTCTGTTTTTGCTCCTGCAACTTTTGAAAAGTATCATGCTGACCATAATAAATGCAAAGCCAACAACGTGCAGTATTATTACCAATGTCAACACAATAAGAAAAAAGGAAAAAGCAATCGAGCATGATCCACTCGTTTTCAAATTTACTATTCCCCAATCAACATTGCAACGACATAGAGAATTTTTTCGAACGACTACTACTAAAAAACCAAACCAACAAATGGTTAACTATAAGGTTTGTTTAAGTGTTTGCTTAATTTAGAACTAGTTATAAATGTGATACAGGACTTGCAACCAAACATATTTATATTTATTAATAACTTTTGAATATTAGCAAGGTCTTTTTTGTAGCAAGTAAAATCAAAAATATTATCAAAGTAATCAAATGAGAACTAACAATTCAGTATTTCTAACGTGTTTTTACGTTATGTCATTATACAATCCACGCTAGAACTACTGAGAGAGTCTTAACTGTTGTTTTTAAAAAACCTTAATCACCTTATATAAAAATATATTTTTGTTAACTTATCATGCGTTTTTTTATTATTTGCTTGATCTTATACTGTGTATAGCATTTTTGGAAGACTTACTTCAACACATATATACATGTTTATGCGCATCTTTTGAGTATTTTAACATATTGCGTTTTCAGTTAAAAAAGACAGACATATGAATGTAATTGATTGATACCATCTTAACAAGCATACAAATAAGGAATTGAGAAATCTATATTTATATTTATTTGGCTGGAATTTCGCTTTCTGCTCCTTTTCAAACCTATTCGTTTGATTAATAAGATAAGCAAAGCCTAGAACGAAAAGAAATATTAACAATGTCAACACAATAATTGATCGGAAGGTAACAATAGAGTATCTGTCGCTTGTGTTCAAGGTGTATCATGATTTAATTAACGTTACAACGACAGAGTCAGTGTTGACTTTTA
Organism: Copidosoma aretas; assembly: GCA_030522625.1. Taxonomy (NCBI): domain Eukaryota; kingdom Metazoa; phylum Arthropoda; class Insecta; order Hymenoptera; family Encyrtidae; genus Copidosoma; species Copidosoma aretas. Next base: position 5,181 of record JAPYYV010000356.1, read on the forward strand.
TTATAAAAAAAAGGACTATTTTCTAGAAAAACACTCATAATTGATGAACTTATATGCTGTTTCTAATTACGTGCCATAATTTAAACTAGTATTTACATTATTAAAATACTCGCTACGATGACTTTTCTAGATGCTGATCAAATTACAAACCAAGAAATGGCCGGTTTGAATATTATTCGCTTTGTAAGACCTTCTTGCAGATTTATAAATCTATCGAATAGATCACAATAAATTCAAAGCCTATCACGTTAATTATTAATACCAATGTTAACAAAAATTAAGAGAATGGAAGAGAAAGCGAGTACTCCTCACTTTCTTTAAAGATGTTTTATTACTTAATAGACGCTACAAGAACATACAGTGTTTCGTCTTCCATTTTTGAAAAAACGATCATTTCCTGCATAACAAAGTTATGTTTGGTTATCTTATATGATTTCTTTAATTGTTTTCTTAATATGAATTTATTTATAACATGATTAGAAGGCTTAGAATTGGTATATTTATAAAAACTTCTTAATGGTTCTCACAAATCTTGTTTAAGTAAGCAATCGCAAAAACGTCTATTTGAGAGATTAACAAGACACTAGTCATCCAAAAAAAAAAATTTATACGCTATTTTGAAATTTACGCTTTGTTACAACTTTTTGCAACATTTTAAACATGTTAGTCTTATCATTTATTTGTGCATAGCCCACACTGTGTAATAATGATAATGTCAACCCAATGACGTCCTAGAAAATAACAATCGACATTTTGTTACTTGTTTTCAAGTTTTTCTTTTTTTTTAATTTTAAGACAACAAAGATTATCTTATAATAAAAATTATATTTGATATTTTTATATTCTTTTCATTAATTAAAAATTTTAACATGATATAAGTATTTGGAGTCTTGTCACTTGATATTATTGTAATTATGTACATCTCCCGATGGTTAACATAAATTGAGGTTTCCGAATTTTAAAATGATTATTTGATTGATTCACAAGACCCTTATAAGCATATTCATAATAATATCCGCAATATTAATATGTCTAGCTCTTTTTCTGCTTCAGCAACTTTTAAAAAGTATTGGGTTAACTATAATTTATGCAAATCTTGCAACTAGCATTATTGTTAACAACGTCAAAACAATAAAAGGAAAGGAAAAATCAATCAAGCATAAGTCAATTGCTTTGGATTGTTATATTCCCTGATCAACACTGCAACAACATGGAGAAATTTTCTTGTCAAGAGAACAATAATTTCTGAAAAACAGAACTAATAGATGAATAATAAGCGACTGTTGCAAAAAAAGAACTAACTAATATTTAACCATCACGTTTTGCAGCTATACATATACATATTTATGGATAACTTTTGAATGTATGCACGAATTGTGTTTCTAGCAAGTACAATTTAGAGTATTATTAAAATAAATGAATAAGAATCAAAAATTCAGTATTCCTAAATTGTTTTAACGTTATATCATTGTACAATCAATTATCCAACTACTGAAAGATTTTTGACCTGTATTTTTGAGAAAACTACAATCACCTAATATCGAAGTTTATGTTTGTTTATTTTTCATGCTCAACTGATTCTTTACTTATACTTAAAGTGTCTATAACATTTTTGGAAGACTTTCAACTTAACACATGTATTTATGCACATTTTTTAAGTATTTCAACTTATTGTGTTTTCGATAAACAAAAAGTAATTCAATTGAATGGATTTACAAGATGATAACTCGCATGGAAATAACGATATAAGCATATTTATTTATATTTATGTGGCCCTACTTCTGCTTTCGTCTACTGTTAACCTGTCTGTTGATCAATAATTCCAGCAAAGTATACAACAAGATTTATTATTAACAATGCCTTTGCAATAATTGAACGAGAAATAATAACAAAGTATCTGTTGCTTGTGTTAAAGTTGTATTATGATTTAATTTAAGTTACAACGACGGAGTAAGAGTCAAATTGCATTATGAAGATACCGACTATTAACTGAAAATAACACCAATAATTGTTGAACCGACATGATTTTTCTATTTATTGACTGTCATGTAAGCTGGTAATAACATCATTGTTATGCTTGCAACGATTGATTTTTCAAAAGCTGATTAAATTATTTGCAAAAAAATGGGCATTATCAATATTCCTAGCTGTATAACAGCTTCTCGCAGATCTTTTTATCTATTGGATAGACCACTATTAAGACGAAGCCTACAATGTTAATTAATAATACTTACGACAACAAAACCAAAGAGTTAAAGATAACAATCTAGTTCTTGTCACTTGATTAAAAGATGTATCCTTACATAATTAACGCTACAAGAACATAGAGCGGTTTGGCTCTTACTTTTGACAAAACGACAATTATCTATAAACCAAAATTAGATTTGTTAATTTTACATGCATTTTTAGGTCGATTCTAACCTATTTAGAACATAACAAAGTGACTTAGAATTTGTATATTTATGTAAAATTCATAGAAGTTCTCACAAATCCTGTCTAAAGTAAGCAATTGCAAATACGTCGATTGAATGGATTAACAAGACACTGGGTAGTTAAAAAACAAAGACATACGTAATTCAGAAATTTTAGCTTGGTTTCAGATTCCTGGAGCAATTTAAACATGTTAGACTAATCATTTATTTATGCAGATCCTACACTGTGTAATAATGATGAAAATATTAAAACAATAACGTCATAGAAAATTACAATCTACTATTTGTAACATGTATCCGAGTTGCATCGTTGCCTAATTACCGCTGCAACAAAATTCCGAGTTCAGTCTCTTATTTTTAAGACGATAACTATTACCTTACTATAAGAATACATTCAATTATTTAGTATTTTCTTGTTAATTAAATGACCAAACTAAAATAATATCCGTATTGGAATCTTGCCACTTGGGATTTTCGTAATTATAAACATCTCTTAATGGTTTACATATATTGTGCTAAAGGTTTTAAAATTTGAAAATGATAATTACATGGATTTACAAGACACTTATAAGCAAAAAAGTAATAAAGTCTGCAATTTTAATATATCTAGCTCTGTTTTTGCTCATGCAACTTTTGAAAAGTATTAGGCTGATCATAATTTATGTAAAGCCTACAGCGTGCATTATGATTAGCAATGTTAACACAATAAGAAAAAAGAAACAAGCAATCGAGCATTCTTTATCAGTTTTGAAATGTATTATTCCCTAATCAACATTGCAACGACATAGAGAATTTTTTTTTGTAGGAAAACGACGATCCTCATAAAGAAATCCAATAATTGGTCTACGAACGACTATTACTAAAGAATTAAACCAATTATTGGTTAACTCTAAAGTTTTGTTTAAGTGTTTGCTGAATTTTGAACTGGTCATGAATGTGGTACAGGACTTGCAACTAACATATCTATATTTATGAATAACTGTTAAAAATTAGCAATGTTTTTTTTGTAGCAAGTCGAATCAAAAATATTATCTAATTTATCAAATGTGAATTAACAAATTATTATTCCTAACTTATTTTTACGTTATGTCATTATACAATCCACGCTGCAACTACTGAGAAAGTATTCACCTGTATTTTAAAAAAATCTCAATTACCCAAAATAACAATATCTTTTTGTCGATTTATCATGCTTGTTTTAATTATTCGCTTAATCTTATACTGTGTATAGCATTATAGATGGACTTTTAATTTAACACTTACATATTTATTTTTGCACATGTTTTGAGTATTTTAACTTATTGTGTTCTCAGTGAAAAAAAGACAAATATATCAATTTAATTGATTAATACGATCTTAACTAGCATATAAATAAGAAATTAAGTAATGTATATCTATATTTATTTGGCCTACATTTCGCTTTCTGCTACTTTTTAACCTATTTGTTTGATTAATGAGATAAGCAAAGCCTACAACGAAAAACAATATTAACAATGTCAACACAATAATAGATCGGAAAATAACAACAGTGCATTCGCGCTTGTGTTCGAGTTGTATCATGATTTAATTTACGTTACAACGACAGAGTAACTGTCGACTTTAATTATCAAGAAAACGACTATTACCTGAAAAAACACTTATACTTGTTAAACGTATATCGATGGCTCGGACGTAGGAAAACTTATGACGGTACGTTACCATTTACTTTAGCATTGTAAAGTACCGTCATAAGTTTTTCTTTGTCCGAGCCACCGATATGCTGTTTTTAATTATCGGCCACAATTTAATCTATTAATTACATTATTGAAATACTTTTCACGATTACTTTTCTAGATGCTGATCAAATAAAAAACAAAAAATTGGCAATTTTGAACATTATAACCTCTTTAATACCTTCCTGCAGATCTTTAAATCTATTGGATCCATCAACCCTTTTCGAAAATGTACGAAACATATGCCTAATTTTATGCATACATTTCGCGTTTTTGCATAAAATTATGTATATATTTAGTACATTTTTGGTAAGGGAATATTCATACAAAGAAAATATAACCTATTACGTTAATTAATTATACCAATGTCAGGAAAAATAAACAGAATGGGAGAGAAATCGAGTACTCCTTACGTGCTTTAAAGATGTTTTATCACTTAATCGACGCTAGAAGGACATATAGTCTTCTGTCTTCGATTTTTAAAAAACGATCATTACATGTGTAACAACATAGTATTTGTCATTACAATGACAACAGAGTATTTGTCGCTTGTGTTATTGTTGTATCATGATTTGATTAACATTGCAACGACAGTGTAAGTGTCAACTTGAATTATAAAGATGCCGACTATTCCCTGAAAACAACACTAATAATTTTTGTACTCATATGCTGTTTGTATTAATTCACTGTTATGTAAACTGGTAATAACATCATTGTTATGCTTGCAACGATTTATTTTTCAAAAGCTGATTAAATTATAAGCAATTAAAGGGGCATTATGAATATTTCTAGCTGTATAACAGCTACTTGCAGATTTTTGGATCTGGTGGATAGACTACTATTAAGACGAAGCCTCCAACGTTGATTAATAATACTGATGTCAACAAAAATAAAGAGTAAGAGATAACAATCGAGTACTTGTCACTTGATTAAAAAATGTATTGTTACAAAATTAACGCTACAAGAACATAGAGCGTTTTGTCTCTTATCTTTCACAAAACGACTATTACCTATAATTAAAAATTAGATTTGTTACTTTGACATGCTTTTTTAAATTGTTTGATCCATTAAAACCTATCTTTAATATAACTAAGAGACTTAAAGTATTTATATTTGTGGAAAATTCTTCAACGTCCTCGCAAATCTTGTCTGAAGTGAGCAATCGCAAAAACGTCGACTTGATGAATTAACAAGACGCTGGGTAGCTAAAAAACAAAGGAATACGTAATTCAGAAATCTTAGCTCAGTTTAGATTCCTGCAACAATTTAAACATTTTAGTCTGATTATTTATTTATGCAGATTCGACACTGTGTAATAATAATAAAAATGTTAACACAATAACGTCCTAGAAAATTACAATCGACCATTTGTTACTTGTTTTTAAGTTGTATTTTTTCTTTTAGTTTTAAAACAATGAATATTATCCTATAAAAAAAAAATTTTTAATAATTTTTTTTTCTTGTCTATCAATTAAACATTTCTAAATAATATTAGTATTTCAAATCTTGTCACTTGATATTTTTTTAATTAGGAACATCTAATGATGGTTAACATAAATTGTGTGAATGGTTTCCGAATTTAAAAACGATTATTTGATGGATTTATAAGACCCTCAGAAGCATATTAATAATAATATTCGCAATATCAATATATCTAGCTCTGTTTCTGCTCCTGCATCTTTTAAAAGTATTGGAAGTATTAGGTTGAGCATAATTTATGCAAATCCTGCAACTAACATTATTATTAACACCGTCAAAACAATAAAAGAAGAGGAAAGAACGATTAAGCATTAGTTCATAGCTCTTCATTGTTAAAGTCCCTGATCAATACTGGAACGACATGGAGAATTTTTTTTTTAAAAAAACGACAATTCCGGAAAAACAGAACCCATAGTTGGTTAGTAATCGACTGTTACCGAAAATGGAACTAATTATTATCTTACTATTACGATTTGCAATTATACATGTACATATATATGGATAACTTTTGAAAATATGCACAAATAGTGTTTGTGGCAAGTAAAATTAAAAATATTATCAGAATAAACGAATAAGAATCAACTATTCAGTATTCTTAAATTGTCTTTAGGTTATATTATTACACACACTACGCTATAACTACTGAGAGAGTCTCGACTTGTATTCTAAACAAAATTACAATCAGCTAATATCAAAATTTATGTGTGTTTCTTTTCTTAAGCCTAATTTAATATTTGCTTAAACTTAATCTGCTTTCATTTTTGGAAGACTTCTAACTTAATACTTACATATTTATGCACACATTTATAGTATTATAACTTATTGTGTTTTAAAACATGAAATACATATCAATTTAATAGATTTACAAGATGTTAACTAGCCTATGAATAAGAGAAAAATCAGTATATATTTATATTCATCCAGCCCTAATTTCGCTTTCTACTATTTTTTAAACCTATTTTTTTGATTAATAATTTATTTAAAGCCCACAACAAAAAGAAATATGAACAATGTCAACACAATAATAGAACGGAAAATAACAACAGAGTATCTGTCGCTTTTCTTCAAGTTGTATTATGATTTAATTAACTTTACAACGACAGAGTAAGTGCGACTTTTATTATCAATTAAACAACTTTTACCTGAAAATAACACTCATACGTCTCTAATTAAAAAAAAATCTTTTAATTTAATGAATTTTTGAATGAATGATAGAGGTTTTAGTTTATTATCATTTTTAAGAAATTTTAAAACATCGCTCAAATGTGAACTTTGAATCGTCTCGTAGGGCCGCATACTCTTTTTTTAAGCAGAACCCTGAAATGTATGTCATTTTTTTTGTCTGGAAAATCGAAAAAATGAGGTTATATCTTTATTCGTTGACCACTCCTTAGGTTGCTGCATAATTTTACAGGGGTTCTACCTTTTGTATACTGGTCATCAATAAATAGGTTGACCTTATAAGATATTGTTGAGATCCTGCAATTATAACGACAATCCGTCAATTTCATCTTCATTTTTTCTTTTCTAAATAGAACTTTAACGCTGTTTAGATTGATCTATGTTTTACTATGTTAATTTACTGATGAATATTGGAAGAAAAATTATCAAATCCACTATCTCACATAAGCCAAAATGACTGTATAGCGAGAAATCAGTAAGTGTCATAATCGACATGTGATAGTTCTGGAAATAAAGCAGGTGAGTGTGATATCGTATAGGAGAAATTAACTTTTTCTATATGTTGTGCACTTTTTCTGATTCCCGCTACGTATAATACCTACCTGACTGATCATCAATTATTTTCAAAGCCAACAACATGTATCAATCATACCAATGACAACATTATTTAAATCAACGATGACGATTAAATAATCAGAACTTGTTCATAAGTTCTATTATTACTAAACAAACGCTAATTTAGCAGCGAAAGTTTAGACGTCTACATCAAACAAAACGACTATGATCTTGAAACAAAAATTATATTAGTAAAATTTTCATACTTTTTATAATTTATTGCTATAAATAAATCTGTTTATAATATTATACGTAGATTTTTAACAAAATATTCTGAAATTATCGCACACATATTAACTACTTTTTGACATTGTGTTTCAAGAAAAGCATTATTAAAAGTGTGAGTTCGTCATATTTTTAAGTCACTGTTCAGGAAAATAATAATTAGCACTATTGGTCAATCCAAAATATTTTTATTAAAAGCAGACGCATTCAAGACTTACAGAAATATTTCGTAATGTTTGCATTGATTGCATTTTTTTTGTATTTTCATGTTAAATTCTTAGCTTATACGCTTGTTTATGTTCTAAAGCTGAGATGTTTACATAAACATTTGGGAGATAATGTAAACCTGAGTTGTAAATCAGGCATATATATTAGAGTATTTGCAAATCTTTATTAATTGGATGATCTTAATTTTATTGCCCGGCAATCTAAAAAGTTTTGAGGAATACTTTAAAAATAACGACACTAATCAGAGAACATCAAATATGTAGGTCAATTGATAAGATGTTCCGCTGTTATTGTCATATACTATGACTGTCTATGAAATAATTATAATAATAACAATTCAACAATGCTATGTCATTGCATACTATAAAGCAGCTTCATTTGTATCGTGACACATAGAAAATTAAATTTAAATGGTTTATTTATCAAAATTGCGACAGTCTATGTAAAAAAGTACTACAACGCATTAACAGCTATGACTAAACGTTAATAAAGGTGCAGACGGATCATATAGTTTATATCGTTGTTTTGAAATCCATCAGTCCACTATCTTTACTGCGTCCTATTCTTTATGAAACCAAAAAATTTAACTTTACATTTATGCGACGAAGACAGCATATATTAAGCATAGGAATTTCAGCGAAATTACAAAATTAGAAATAAGCGATCGAGCAATTGTCTTTTTATATGTTGTGTATTTTTACAAAATCAACGGTATAAGGACACGTAGTGTTTGGTAGTATATTTTGAATAAAACGTGAATAAAAAAATTTATCTAGAGAGGTTTTCGTGATAGAAAAATAAATACGATGAATTATACGGTGACATAGCAAAAAGTATGTGTTCTGTATATGTTCAATTAAATTAAAAACTTATATTAAAGCAATTATAAGATGTATAGTTTGACAAGGTCATTATTTGTAAACGAGCTAACCAGACTTGACGTAATAGAACAAGTAGAGAATAAAAACAACAACTATAAGTTATCCAATGGCATTTAAATATTTTTTTAATTCTAAATAGGTCAGCAGATACAAGATATAGAACTGCTCGAAATTTGTTATTTGTATAATACTTATTTCATACATAATTTCTAGATAAGGGGTCTCTTAATATCTCAGGTCAGTTTTGACGATTTAACACGAATGAGAAATTAATTAAAATAGCCTGCCTTATAAATGTACGTTAAATATGTTTGCCTTATAATCTACACGAAAAAAAGATTTCACAGGTAGAAATGCTACTAACCTCATAGCTGTTATATTGTGGGACTATGGTAGGGATTTTCCCTATACTCGTAGGACTCTATCTACAGCATAGTAGCCGAAAATGTCTACTGGTACGGGAAGAACCGCTACCATAGTCTCAGAGAATAACAGCTGTTTGGTTGGTAGATCTCGACCTATGCAAAATTTTTTCCGTGTATCTCCTCATTTTACTGTGGGAAAGAAAGACGGTATTTTTTTTCATTCTTTATTCTTCAGCAATTCATAAGGACTAGTAGATAATTCAGACAAGAATTGTTCATATTGATCAGGTTCTTATGAGATAGATAAATAATTTTTATTTTTATTTGTTCTGTCATATGCAATCCGAGCTCTCATTTATAAGACTACATACTTTTTCAATTATATATATATTTCCCAGCAAAAACGAGTAAAATAATTGTAAAACTGAGCTGTGTTGTAGCTCTAGTACTAGGTCGAAATTGTATGTAAAAAGTCAAGCATAAAAAAATTGCATCTAGTCTAAACATAAGTTTAAAGTCATTTAGTTAGTCCTTAATATCATAAGATTTAGTTATGCAGTAAATCTAATTAGTATCGATGAAACCGCTTGTTTCTTATTAAAGCAAATATTAATAATTGGAGTTTTGGACAGTTTTTGACGTTTATATTAATTTACAAATGTTATATTTTGGTATGCACTTTTCGAAATATTCTATATTTCTTACTTTAAGTAGATTATATTGATTTTAAATAATGTCGTCGTAACCGGTTAAATATATGTTTCTACAAACTGCATAATTTTAGGTTAAAACCTGTATACATATATTCGCTAGACTAATGTATACTTATGTATCATGTTAATAAACCTATGTATAACATGTTGCCATAACAGGGAAATGATATACATATATATGTATATGTATGTATATATATGGGGCATTCAACGTCGAACTGTATAGACAAAAAACATACTTAGTTAATAGAAATGGTAATCGGTAGTACTCGGTGAGACGAGAGCTCACTCAGAATTAAGGCCTTCTCAAGTCACGTGACTAGTGTCAGCGCCGGTTCGAAAATTCAAATTTTTGTTTGAGGCCTAACCTTGCGAATTTATTAGCTGAAAAAAACATACAATTAAAAGAAAAAAAAGTACATAATTGGGTGTATTTTTTGATGCTTAATCATTTAAAAATATCATAATTTTTATTAGAGTTGGTTAAAGGCTTTATTTTATGATTTAAAAGATACATTAATTTTTTTTGTTAGGTTAGCCGAATTATAATTTTTTTTTTTTTTTTTCAATAGAGTTTCACATTATCTTTTATAGGAATTTCGGTTTAGAGAAGGCATAATACATGTTTTGGCGCTAGGTGGCGCTGAAGGCAATAATAACTATATTTAAGCACTTTCATCTTACGCACTTTAAAAAGTCTCTTAAATAGTGGATCCAATATGTGGACCATGATTCAAAATTTAACGAATTCATCCGTGAAAATAGTTTTTTGTATATGCAGCTTTAAATTCTAATAAAAAAATGTTACTTGTAAATTTTGAAAAAAGTACATAGTTATTGCGCAAAAAATTAAAAAAAAGATCCAGCAAGAACATAACAAAAGATTGCCTGCGGTCAAACTCTTTGAAACTTTAGATCCTGGTAGTATTCAAGGCGCGGATAAAAAGTCCTAAATGCCGCTAAGTTGTAAGAAATAATTGACTGGAGATATTGTCCCTTAAAGGTGCCTTATCCGATAAGGACTTCCAAAATAGTACAATATGTTTATCTATATATTATCTTGTTCAAGCCAGTACACAATATTTGGTAGTAAGCATCTGTGGGATGTGTGGGTTACATATGTCAGTGTGTGTGTGTATGTGTAGTGCATGTGTGATATGTCTGTAGCGAACGTATGTGTACTGCGTGTGCGGTTTGTATGTAAAGTGTGAGTATGGAGTATGTGTGTAAAGTATATGTGTGTATGCGTAGTGTGGGAGTGTGTGGATGAGATGGGGGCAGTGATTTCGAAAGTGGCATACAGAAGCGCGCGAAATTCTAATCGGCTGTATGGGCAAAACCCCAAAAAACCCAGTAATCTAAATCCCAAGCTTTTTAACACAGTAACCAGGTACACAAAAAGTTAATGACATTTTAATTAAATACATTATTTAATAAATTACAACATAACCTGGATCCCAAGCTTTTTAGCCCAGTAAGCCGGATAATAGCGAGTAAATAATAAAGTAAGCAGATAAATTACTATAAAAATTACAACATAACCTAAATACCAAGCTTTTTAACCCAGTAACCCGGAGGACAAGTAGTGAAGAATATAATAAGTAAATAAATTATTAAAAAAATAACAACATAACCTACATCCTAATCTTTTTGACCCAGTAACCCGGGGGACAGCAAGATTAATAATTTAATAATTAAATCAATTATTGATTGAATAACAACATTACCTCAATCCCAAGCTTTTTAACCCAGTAACCCGGAGGACACGTAGTACATAATATAATAAGTAAATAAATTACTATAAAAATAACAATATATCTTAAATCCCAATCTTTTTATCCCAGTAGCTCGGGGGACAGCGAGTTTAAACATATAACAATTGAATAAATTATCGAATAAATAGCAACATACCGTAAATTTTAAGTTTTTTATCCAGTAACACGGTGGACAAAGAGCTTAATGATATAATAATAATATAAATTATCGATTAAATAACAACATAACCTAAATCCCATGCTTTTTAACCAAGTAACTAAGAGAACAGCGAGATTTTTAATTATATTCCATCAAAATAGCAAGGGATGTAGGTGACGTTGTAATTTAAATATTCTTCTAGAGTAAAATACTATAAGCTTGCGATCCCCCGGCTTACTAGATAGAAAAGCTTACGATTGAGGTTATATTTGTTATTTTTATAATAATTTATTGAATTATTATATCATTGACTTGCTGCCTCCTCGGTTACTACGTTAAAAAGCTTGGGATCTTGGTTATCTTGTTATTTAATCATAAAATTTGGTTAATTACTCTGTTATTAACTCGGTGTTCCCTGGGTCACTGGGTTTAAAAGCTTGAAATTTAGGTTAAGCTGTTATTTTTATGATAATTTATGTACTTACTATATTATTTACTCGTTGTCCCCTGGGTGCTGGGTTAAGAACCTTAACATTTAGGTTACTGGGATTTTGCACGTATAGCCGATTCGAATTTCGCACGCTTTTGTAGGCCAATTTTGAGATCACTGAATAGGTGGTGTATTTATGGCGTAATAGTGGAGATTGTATGTACAATACATGATGCGCTCTTACGGTGCCATTAAATTAATTTGCTGCTACTCCATAACGAAAAGAAAAGTAATGTCGGAGGCAGTCAATCAACGGCTTCCAGTGGTTACTTAAAAAATAAATGAAAGAACAAGAAACGCAGCTTTCAGCATATAAGCGAGGAAAATATTAGAAGTAAGTGCAGTTTGCGATGGAACCATTATTGTTGTAGTGTATTAGTTCTATGCATACACTATTTTACATCTTTTAGGCTAGCCACACAACGTTGAATTTGAATATTTGAACAGATTCAGCAAAAATAATTGTTCTCTCAAAATTTTTCATTGTAAAGTTGACCTCTCCAATCGTTCTTTTTACTTTTTACCACGTCCATAAATCATTTACCCATATACTAAAGCACAACCTCGCTCGGAGCTGTATAGCTACCTGGTTGCTAAGCGTCAGATAATAATCAGCTAAGAATCACCTGACTATTCGGTATGATATTTACTTAGTGATAATCATGTGAAATTTAGGTTATTATCAGGTGAATATCAGATGATGTAATGCCGAATCTTCAGGATTGTTATCTGACGCTCAGCAACCGGGTAGCGATACAGTTCTTAGCGAGGTTGTGTTTTGGTATTTAGCCTTATTATTTATAAACGTGGTTAGGAGTAAACAGTAAGGTTATGTCTACTGTACGATGGAAAAGTTTAATAATACTACTATTTTAGAGAGTAATTGTTTGAATATTCAATCGCAATGTTCGGAAGCTAGCCCTGATAAATATATAATACGGCATAGTGTAAACATAGGACTAATACAGTACCACAACAATGGCTCCCTAGCAAGCTTCGCTTGCTCGCTCTCCCATGTAATCGATTATGTAATATCTTGTCATTTTTTTGAGCAATCAAACATTGCCGCGAAAAATTTCGTACAATAGTAGCAAGAGACTTAAAAGCTAGTTTTCTATTTACTTCATTATTTGCTGTTTGCATGAGAACAACTAGCATACGAGTGGCGCCTATTTCCAACATGAGCATAGTATTTCTCGATACACACATTCTATAACTGAGGAAAATGAATTATCTCGAGTGATTGAAGAGAACGCTATTATTGTCGCAAGATATTGTACATATTCTGCTTTGTTATAAATCATATGTGAAGTGTTTCTCGCGCGCATATAACACGTTCGCTTAAAACTAAGTAAAGGAGAGTCACTTCATATAGCCCGTACAGTAGCAAAAGTAACCATGACGTTCAGTTTGGTGTGTATTTGACGGTCACGACATCATCGAAAAGTCACTTTGCTCCACTTTATTTTGAGAGTACGAATTATACTCGTACGAGATTTACTTGACATATTGTTTGTAACAAAGAGAAAGATTTATACTATCTTACGACGATGATAGCATGGTCCTACGTTACTTCAATAAGTCAAGATAAATAATTTTCCTTTGTTTCACGTTGTGAGTATCGAAGAATGCAACGCTTACGTTGCCAATAGATGCAACGATAGTACTAGTTGTTCTTATGCGGACAGCGATTAGGTATACTTACCTATTCTGGACTATCGTATGATGTGAGCCCAAGTATCAAGCTGAAAGGTATGTCTATTTCTATAAACACTTTGAGCATTCGACATACATCTAGATAAAGATATTCTGGCCATGCTACCCTCACTATTTCCGCTTCTGCTTTTTACTTTCCCATTTTTAATAGCCCTTTATATCTTTAGTCTAATAAAAAACCTTAAATTGATCCTTATTATACTTCCTACTCTTCACTTATTCCGCGCTTGTATCCCTAAAGCTGCGTTTTTTGTTCGTTTCAGTATTTTTCAAGTTACTAGTGGGAACTGTTGATTGACTGCCTCTGAAGTCGCTTTTCTCTTCGTCATGGCGATGCGGCAGATTCATGTATTGGCCCCGTAATAGCACGCAATATATTGTATATGTACACACGATCTCCAATAGTAAGTTATTATTACAACCCCCTCCCCATCCACACACACCCACACTATACATATACACATACACTTTACACACACTCCATACTGACACTTTACATACAAACCACACACAAACTACACACACGTTCCCTATCGACATATCACACATGCACTACACATACATACACACACCTTTTAAAAATCACACACACACGTACGTTATTCACACACACCACAGACGCTCGCTAACAAATATTGTTTACAGACTTGAACAAGGTAACGTATAGATAAGTATATCGTACTACCTTAGAAGTCCTCATGGGATGATGCACATTTGAGGGAGAATATCTCGAATAAATGAATTTTTACAACTTAGCGGCCGTTAGGACTTTTGATCAACGCATCAAATACTATTAGGATCCAAAGTTTCAGAAAGTTTACCAATGGGTCATTTTCCGTAATGTTCTGGCTGGGTCTTTTTATTCATTATTGGAGGAACAAAATTCGCAAGTTAAGGCCTCCAACCAAAATTTGAATTTCCGAACCGATACTAACGCTAGTCACGTTACTCTAGGGGGCTTTAATTTTGGGTTAGTTCTAGAATCTCCAAGTACAATTGATTACCATTCTTTTCGACCTAAAAGTTTTTTTTACTGTACGGTTTACGTGGAATGCTCCATATATACATATATATACTAGCTGTTACCAGTCACGGCTTCGCTTGCAATGACGGCTATAGCAGTTCTCTAATAGACTTTTCATGTCTACAATAATATTCAAAACATTCTACGATTTTTTTATCAATTGCTAAACTTGCTTCAATAAAGATGTAGTAAAAAATCAGCTATTAAGGTTATGTATTCCATTCACCTCTCTTTTTCGCACCTTAAAGTTTCGTTACCGATTAGAAAACTCGTGAAAAAGGTTAAAATTGGCCTATCTACCTTCCCCTTGGTGATATAGCTTTATTTCTATGTTTGCGGGTTCTGTTTTTACGAAATAAATTTAAAATGATACATTGATACTTGCAATAATTTTCTTATGATGCTACAATTATTGCCATATTTTTAGCTTTGCTGTTATTAAAGTAGTGTCGAAGTCCAAAAGTAAGGGTTATGTTTTTACATTCAACTACCCCTCTATTCATACACCTTGAGATTCCATTCCCTTTTAGGATACCTGTAAAAACAATTATTTTGGCTTATTTTGATTTTTATCTTAACCAACCACTCGATGGGCACGCCTTCATGTTTATTTGCCTTGAGAAAACCCATAAAATTTTTTTTAACTTACTTGCTTATTCTTTTATATGCTACGTTTTTTTATAATTTATGAGATTATGACGTTTTAAAAATCATTTATAATTATTTTTGCATGACTATACCAATGTCCTAACAGTAGTTATAATATAGTGGGATCTCGCTAACTATTCACAATTAGAAACTTGCATCATTAAGATTTTTATATATTATCACGGATAGTCATATATTAGATAAAAAATTAAAGAAAAGAAATAGCCCTATATGTTATTCTATATTATAATATACCTACCTACTAAGTTTTGTTAAAATCCGTACAGAAGTTGTCGCGTGAAAGAGGAACATACAGTCAGAACCAGATTTCATTTGAATCCGTTCAGAAGTCTTTGCATGATTGAGTAACAAACATCCAAACATCCAAACATACAAACTTTCGCATTTCCAATATTAGTAGAATATATTTATTTCTATTTGTATGTACATGCATTATGTTCAAGTACACGGCATATATGCTTACAAATTTGTTAAATATCGAATGTCTACGAATGTTTCAGGACTATATTGGTTCAGATCTTCCATGGACAGGATCTAACTGTCTATTAGAGATACACAGCATACCCAAATTGCTGGAGCGAATAACTTCAACGAACAGGTAGTCAATGAATTTTTGACTGTGATCCAAGAAGCCGTGGACAAGTATAATTTTGAGCCAGAAATATATGTAATGTGGACGAAACTGGAGTATCTGTCGTACCCTCTTGGAGAGTTGTGTCTTCAAAAGGAATGCGTCTGGTTGGAGGATTAGTTGCTGCAGAACAAGGCAAAACCGTGACTGCTCCTACAGGCTCACACATGCCTTTAATGTAGATATTTTGACTAGTAAAAAAAAACGATGAGATTATGGAGGGAATGCCAGCAGGTGCTTGGGCTTGGTTCTTCAAGAGTGGATGGATCCAGTTGGACATTTTCTCTCGGTGGTTCATGAAGTTTATCAAATTTTCTCATGCATCGAAGGATAATGCTGTACTTTTTTTCTTAGATGGGCATTCCACAAATGTGAAGAACCTGAATATACTGCACTTAGCACGAGAAAGTGGAGTCGTGATTATTTCCTTTCCTCTAATCTGTACTCATAGGCTACAACCTCTCAACGTAGGTTTCATGAAGCCTTTAAGTAAAAATTATACTTATGAAGTCAATGCTTATCAACATCCAGGTAGAAAAGTAACAATGAGAAAAATTTTTAGTTAGCTCGAAACAGCTTTTGTGAAGGCAGCTAAAATGGAGACAGCAGTAAATGCATTTCACAGGACCGGTATATACCCCTTCACTTCAGTAGTATTTTCACTCTTACAATTTGCTAATGTACAACAGGAAAAAAATGAACTTCTCTCCACAAACTCAGTTACATTTGACAAAGGTATATTTATTTTATGCAGTTAATTATGGTCTAGTACAATACCGTATGAAATATCTAATATAACTGTTCATTTAAGATTTTAATTAGCAAATTTTTTTCCAGAACTAACTACATATGTTTGTCAGTACTCAGCAGCCATTAAAAATCTAGTGAGAAAGGCAAAAAATCCTGAGTCGAGTGACATCAGTCAAGATATGGAGAATTAGCAAACAGGGCAAGTACCAGAGAAAAATATCACAATACATCTTTCTCCGTTGATCAAATTTTTTGTGAAATCAATTTCAAATTACTTAGTAATGATGTTGATCTATTCATCGATTCCACCGTTAAACTTTACAAAATTCGTGCTTACCCTTAACTCATTAAATAAAACTGACTCATAAGACCACATCCCCAAACATTTCTAGTATTGATGCCGCAAGCATTCCGGGTATTCTACATAAAAATGGTCATACAATGGCCATTTAGTCACCCAAGATTCCAAAAAAATTTCTGAGCAGCAAAACATTTAAATCTCAGCCATTAAACAGATACATGGTAATAAAACATAGGTACTAACACAGATTTCTTCTACCAAGTCATCAGAAAGTAATTCGAATATTTAGGCGTGCTTTGAACAGCTTATCAAAGTTTTATCAGCTTATCTGTTAGTCTATTTGTCTAGTTAATGTAGTAATAACAGTATCACGACGGACTCTTTCAACACAAGTAAAATTGTTAAAATAAAAGAGAGGTAGAACTGCCATGATCACATCTGACAAATATACTTAGCAATTAATTTCTGCAAAAATAAAAAATTTAAAAAAAGAACCTGCTTTAAAAAGGGTACCAAAGCCAAAGGTTTTATCTGGGACAAGATTGAAGAAAACTGTTAAAGTCAGTAAACCCGCTCCGTTTACAAATCTTTCAGCGAACAAGAAACACAAAAAATAATCAAAATGTAATGTTAAAGAGACTAATAATGAAGTAATAAATTCGAACTAATATTTTACTCTGTCATCAGAAAATAGCTTGTCCATTGGAAACATTCCAATTATTTTTGAGAATAATTTATAATTTCTAATTTTGTTATGTGCTTATCATTTTGTAATAGTAATTTTAAGTTTCCATTTATTTTAAGAAAGGTAACTGCATTGTGACAAAATTATGATTTAAAATTAATGAATGTACACATAAAAAAAATAATTTTATACAGTTATATCAATTTTGAATGTTTATAAAAGTTTAATAAGATCAAGTATAATATATAGAGGAAATTGTAGTGAATATGTAATAAAAATACAAAATAAATCATTTATTATATTTTAGATAAAGGTTGAAAAATTGAGTATGCATCAATTATTTTGTCGCACTCGATTATTAGTTCGATTTCTTTTGCTTGCATTATTTGCAGTGTATCATCTTGTTAGTTTTTTCCAGCACCCAAGCAAGATATCCGGACCCATCGGTGACCTACTTTCTGCTGGATAGTACACCTTAGCAGAATACAAGGGGTTTATTTGGGCATCCTTAAGTTTCACACTGCACATGAAAAAGTTGTAAAAAAACCGGATTGCGAAGGATGATAAAGTATTATTTAGGATATAATTGGTACTATTACATTTTTTTTTAATTATCATGCACTTAAATTCGTAACTATAATGAGTGAATAACGTTCTGCCTATTCCGCTCTACCTTCTTTTACATGAAATGTGTTCATTCTCCGAAAACTTGAATTACAATTAAAGCAAAATCAGCAAGAAATAACGTGCTAATAAAGACTATTATAATTTTTCTAATATGCGATTTTAAATGAAGTGTGTTTTAAATACTTTTTTTTTGTAATCATATGAGAAAACAATACTTTTGTAAAATTTTGTCTCTTTCCTGCTAAAGAACTCTTCAAGTCGTAATTAAGAGTACATCTCATGAATATAGTCACCCCCAACCTCCGTGGTCAAAATTTCGAGTAGGCCTCGTAGCAGCGTGTTCTAGGAGACATTCATACGTCGGAGAGGAATCCTGCAGAGGTAACCGGTAAGTGTACGCAGCCAGAAAGTATATATGTGTACTGGCTTGAACTGGCCCTGCTCCTCGCGTCGACTGTCATATAGGTTGCACTTGTACTATTCCTAGCACAACGTGTCGCCCATCCACCCATCCTCCAAAAACAGAGGGTCAACGTCAACCACTCGTCGTGCTAGCGACGTACAAGCCTCATATTCCGCCGAACAACTTTCTCTCGCAGGCGTCGCTTGGTAAGCCCCGTTCCCCTCTCTTCTACAAAGACCCTCCCACTATGCGTTTTCGTACGCCCATTATCAGCCCTCTCTCTCTCTCTCTAACTATCTCTCTCTCTCTCTCGTTATTATACTCTTCGCCACACACCGATGGCTCACATACGTACTCGGGCGTCTGTGGCCCGAGCACTCCCCCTGTCCCTGCCGGCGCTGGCACTAATGACGTCATTTGTTCTGTCTCGCTACACCAGCAAGTATACTACTTCTCTTTTTTAGTTCAAGCTAGCAAACATGACAGTTAAATAAAAATAAAATAATACAGCAATAACGAAGATATCTTTCATCAAATAGCCCAACGATTATACTCGCCACTTTGCGAATAAATTATTGATAAAAACACCGTCTTGTACTGCAAAATTGAGCACTTTTGTCTAGTTTTATTTAAAATAATAAACAAAATCAGCAAAATAAAATCACCTACTGGAAAGTCACTTTTCTTGCATTAAAGTTTGTTTTGATGTATTCAATACATTGTAAGAGAATAACCAAATCATCCCCCTTTTAGCCAATTGACTAGGATAAGTTTCTCGATCGAGCGATGAATAATACTCGATCAGAGCAGCATCTTTAATAAACAAATCATGCACACTCGACTAATCTGAATTCAATTAATAAAAGGAGACTTGATTAAGAAAACTTATTCAACTATGAAATCGAGTGCGTGGTAGAGACAGAGTCTAAAACTTTTAAATTCAGCACGCTTGTCTAGTTTTCTTGTTAATTAAGATATCTATCTTAGCTCGATTATTATTTTTTTACCCAACACATAAATGTTGATAATAGATGAGCAGTTTGTTTTCTATTTGAATAAATAGGCGAAATTTTTCGGAGCTGCCGTATGCTTTTCCAAGCTCGATCTCAAGAGCAGATATCGGCAAATCTCCATGGCACCTGCCTTCATCTCATACACTGCCTTCGCTACGCACCCTGTCGGCTGTTACCAGTTGCAGGTCATGCCATTCGCACTTAAGGAAGTACCAGATACTTTTTAGCGCTTACTCAGCCAGGAGGTTCTTACTGGGTATCTCGGAGACTTCAGTCTGGTTTATTGCATAATATCATTGTATACTCTAGTACGCCGGAGGAGCATCTAAGACACCTGGCCATGTTTTTAGAAAGGCTAAAAATTCACAGGCTCAAAGAAGGTTCTGAAAAGTTTGATTTACATGTATTTTAATACATTTGTAAGAATTTTTAGGGTCTCCTACGCCACAGCCATCAGTATTCAGGTGACTATCAGAAATTTACGTTCAACTTGCCAGTACTCATAGAATACTAAGCAAAGCAGGCCCAAAAATTTATAAACGCTTCTCAGAGTATTTTGTTTCTCATAGTTTTTTTCTAAGATCGTTAATTTTGATGGCATGCCCTAAAAAAATTCCAACCTTAAAAAAACAACTTCGATCGATAAAATTATGTTACACATTTTGGAAAATCGAACACGTTTTAAGAATCTATTGTGTTAACCCTTCATGAAGGTAATAAAAAAATTTAAGATCAAAATGTTGAAAGGAAAAAATTCAAGAAGTAATTTAGTGAATAAGTATGCTTCTGTATTAGAAGCATAATATTTCCGCCTATCGAATTATCGTCAAAATACAACTACGCTCTTGGCTTGGTTGAACTCTTGAGGTTCAATTCAATTCCAAATATTGACGAAAGCAATAATAAATTTTACGTGGGTGATCGAGTGGTAGTTTTACCAACAGGCAGCTACGAAATTTAAGATATTGAGTCATTTTTAGTAAACGTGTTACAACCAGACGATATTCTCATCGATATCAAACCAAACAGTAATACGCTTCGCAGCGTTATCACGTGCAGTGAAACCACTGATTTTAGTTTAAAAGACTCTATAGGGCGATTATCGGATTTCACTGAACGAGTGCTCGAGGAAAACTTTACTCACAACTCGGACTTACCTGTAGCTATTCTCAAGGTAAACGCATTACGGGTGGAGTATCATTAGTGTAATATCACTACTGGAGCCTACATAAACGGAAAAAAACCTCACACGATTCACGAATATTTTCCAGCAGTCCTGTCAGGATACAAAATTATCTAGGTTCCTTGACGAATTACTTATTTACCAGTTGATGGACGTATTGTTGATTATATTCAACTACGAATTGTTGATCAGGACGGTGATTTAGTAAATTTCCGTGCAGAGGTTATAACAGTGAGGTTGCACATAAAACCATCATCGTAATGGGAATCGTATACAACCATAAAAGCTATTTCAATGACAATGAAATTACACTAAGAGAAGAGAATTTTTGCTGATGGCGAGTTTTGTCCCAAACCGAGAAAAATTGCCGAGTTTGGTCCCGGTCATAAGGTCTCGGTGGCGATGTGGTCCCGGTGATTGAATAGTGGTGGCAAGTTTGGTCCCAGTGATTAAAGCTTGGTGGCGAGTTTGGTCCCAACATGTATGACTAATGATCCTTGGCTAGTTACTTTTTTTTTTTAGTTACACAAATGTTATAGAATATGCTATCAAACAATATTTTCTTCCATGGTACATACTCACTAAAAAATTGAAATATGTATGCTACATGTAAAAAACAATGACTTGGTTGGCGATTATTATCTGTTTTGCTGTTTATCGTCGACGTTGCCAGATAATTTCAGTGATTGTTTTACCGAAGATCTAATTGCTATTATTCCCGAAAACAAAAAGGTCGACGAATTATGTAATCATGTTTTAGATAACTATATTAAGCCTGAGGCGCCTATGCCTCCAACACTTTGGGAAAAATTTACGAGTTCTATCTGTCGAACAACAAATGGTTCCAAGGCGTTCCACTCTAAATTCAACAGTATGTTTTACACTCCAAGGCCGAATATATTTATCTTCGTAGAAGCGTTACAATCAGTTCAAATAGAAATTTACAATAAAATGCGAAGTTCTAAAGAGCACATCAACAGTGACTCGAGAAAAAGAAACATTTTTACAAAGAAAGATGCAAGATTTTCAAAATAGCTCTATAACCCGACTGAAATACGTTCAGGACATTTCCAGGAAGCTTGTACCTGTCACTATATAAACACATTTTCAAACACAACAGTACATATACATATATATTTGTATATGCTGCTAGTCCGAAGCCTGGATAAAGTGTGACGAAAAAA
This sequence comes from Copidosoma aretas, assembly GCA_030522625.1. Lineage (NCBI taxonomy): Eukaryota > Metazoa > Arthropoda > Insecta > Hymenoptera > Encyrtidae > Copidosoma > Copidosoma aretas. Next base: position 27,603 of record JAPYYV010000356.1, read on the forward strand.
TGGTGTTTGTTTAATAGCATATTCTATAACATTTATGTAACTAAAAAAAAAAAAAAGTAACTAGCCCAGGATCATTAGTCATACGTGTCGGGACCAAACTCGCCACCAAGCTTTTATCACCGGGACCAAACTCGCCATCGAGACTTAATGACCGGGACCAAACTCGACTACAGGATTAAAAAATCTTATCGGCCGGGACCAAACTCGACTACGGAGACTTTAATGATAAAAGAGAGATCCTTTGAAACAAGAAAATGTAAGAGCTAAATTTAAGTCATAGTTCTAAAAGTACAGCCGCACACCTTTACGCAATGCAAGTATAATGGATAAATTATGATAAAAAAAGGTAATCTAATTATTCACTTTCACTTATCGTAAATTAATATTTACATCCAGAAAATTTATAATAAGGTCACATCAGCAATGCAGAAATAAGACTAAGTGAGACAAAGATAATTTAGCCTCTAATAAAAATCTGTGACCAGAATTGTAATCTGTTTATGGAAGGTTGTCGCACGGTGCGCGCAGGGAGGTGAAACTCTACTGGTGTAATTATGATCGTGTGTATTTTTTAGCTTCGTCGACTATCTATAAAGAAGTTTTCATAAAATAAATTTTTTGCGTATTACATGATGTTCAAGTTTTATTTGCTTCTTCATTGTTATTTTTCTGCCATCGCTAATCATGGAAAATATAACTTCTTATTACTATGTACTGACGATTTTTTTTTGCTGCTACATGTTTTTATTTCTCATTTTTTGTAAGTCATATTTCTATTCTTGATAGTCTGTTAGTTATTTACAACACTTTTTATTTAACATCTGATTTCATATCATAATTTGTTCAATCATTTTATGAACTATTTTAATCTCATCTTCAGATTATATTTGCTTGTCTTTACGCATCACAAAAATTATTTTTTGTTCTTACGCATTACTAAAAAAATGATGATTGTATCTTTTATTTTATTTACGGTGTTAATAAACGGGTAGAGATACAGTATATTACGCACCAAGGGAACAAAGCATGCCATTTCCTCCCGGAGTGTTATTGGTGCCCGAGCGAAGCGGGGGTGCCAGACTCCGGGAGTGACTGGCATGCTTTGTTCCCGCGGAGTATGTACTTTTTTTTACCACACCCGGCCGAAAGTTTGTGGAATATGTATTATTTAAACACAAACGAGACTAGCCAGATAACAAACACCTCGTTTAGCATGAGCCCAAAATTTATTTATCTGTGCAGAGATAATAAAATTAAACACATTATAAGAAAAAAATTGTGTCAACTTGCTGAAGAATTAAAATTTTTTACGTACAAACAATATAACCCTATAACTGATACTCAGACGTGGACGTTGGAAGCCGCTTTCAGCTTCTAGCCTCCAAAAGTTGAGCAGTGTTCGACTTCTGTAAACAAGAAGCTACGTGTATATAGTACACGACGTCACGGACGATGGAAGCTGAAAGCTGGCCTCCAGGGTCCCGTCAAAATGCACCTTTAGAGCATATTAAAGTCTCGGTAGATACAGCGCTAAGTGTAAAGCTAAGCTACACACTTTAATCAATAGTGTTTACGTTTGGCAACAAGTAGATACGTTCACTTAGATTTTCCGAGAAGTATTTCGTTCTTTCAGATTGTCAAGAGAATAAAAAATAGTGATGTTAAGTGTACTGCGATAACCCAGGGAAAGTTTCTCATGAATCTCAAATCATCTAAATCATCTCTTGTAACAGCGTATAATAATGGCAATAGGATGTCACGCATGTACGCGGTTATATGGCTGTAAATACTTCTATACTTCACTACTTTTATTAATGACCAAAACCGAGAAGCACAAGTTTTCCGTAATAATTTATAAAAAAAACTCGAAAATCATGGGTCAGATAAATATACATCTGCGTGAAAAAACGTTGAAGCAGCTCGAGCTGAAGAACAGCTGAAGTATACATGGCGACAGTCGGCTGTAAATGTTTAATATAATGGAATTTTTAATATAATTAGATACTGTAATTCATAGCTTACCATTAGCTGGCTTTTCTTCTGAATTACGTCGAACCGGCTCTTCTTCCAGAATAAGTTCATCCACAATCAATTCCGCTTTTTCTCCATCCATCTACGAAGAAAAAATAATTTCTATCTTTTATACAATAAATATATTCATGTAAAATATCACGATAGCAGCGTCGAAATACAACCTTTTTAAGGTTTATGGCTACTCTCGGTCATGAGCTGAATAACATTGCAAAAAATGGATTTTATATTATATCATACGAATCAACGATTATTAACAATAATTTTTTATGATTTTATCAATGCTTTAATCAGAGGTTTTAAGCATAAAAGGAACTTTGGAGTTGCTGCAAACTATGTTCTTGCAAATAAATGAGCAGTTTTCATTGATACAGATAACATTTTTTTGGAAGTTTTAAGCTAAGTTTTAAGTCCGATCGATTAGTTGATATTTTCAGTACTCTCTAAAAAAATTAAGAAATGAAAGGAAAAAAGGTTTGCCTAATCTTATTTTTGTTACTTACTTAACTAAAAAGAGTAGTGTTTAGTAGTCTTAGCAGCAAAATAACTTGACTGATGCAATGTGCTGCTAGCAGACAAGTGCATAACCACGTTATAAATCTTATGTTAAATCTCATCCAAGAGCTCAGGTGAGACCGTATGCCAAATTTACATCTTAGATCTCAGGTAGGATTTATCAAGAAAAAAGTGCGAATTCAGAAACAAATTCGTTTTTAATTATTTTTTGAACATCTAAATTCATAAAAAACACTGCGACAATAGTTAAACTTAAAAATAAAGAATAAAACTCGCTCGATCATGGACACAAACTGGAGATACCAAATCAAGAGGCATAGTCCATGTCCAGCAGTCCAAAAAAATACGACCCTCATGCATTTTTTCCATAGGACAAATATCGATTTTTCTTTCAAATTCTCTTTAGAATGCAGTAAAAATAGTTTTGATGGCATAAACCACCGGGATGTCTTATTTATTCAACAATAAACTTATAAAAAATTTGAAAATATTTACTTAGTTTTTGCTTATATCTTCCTTTCTACTTTTCCAAGAAAAGTTTCACGGACGTTTATTTCTTTGCTTTGAAATTACCTACAAGATGGGCTATTGCATATAGCGAATGTCTATTGTTTGTAATAGACAAATGCCAATACTGTTGAAAATTTTTTTTCTTTTTAAATCTTTTATTGCAAAACTAGATTTAAATATATAGTTATTTGGCTTTAGTAAATAGTATGATGCACAATTAAGTGGTACAGAAATTAAAATTGTTCTATTTTTAAGGATTTGGCAAAAAAAAAAACAATTTTACAACTTAAATAATTGCAAATAACTCCGCCGATTTTGTACATTTTTTATTAAATATAACCACATTGTAAATCTCGTAAAAAAACACAAATGAAAGTAAAAACTACTGCTAACTTGTTGGCACAAGGCTTCATCATTCACATGTTCTTTTTTTTTACTCACATCCTTATGAATGTTCTTTGGTAAGGTTATGCTTCTATCGGTGCGTTATGCAAGAGGTAAATCAATGATCTCAACAGTATCTCTCTCTCTCTCTCTCTAAAACGTGCAACGGCAGTGAATTAAAAAATGTGTAACGGAAGTGAAATTGAATTTCTATTGTCTCCATCAATAAAATGTGCAACAAAAGCAAATTTGAATTCCTAAAATACAAATAGACAAACAAAAACACTTTCCACGAGATTCGAACTCACGACCTTTTCCACGTGAGCCGCGTACCGTATCCATCTAGCCACGAGCTATCTCTTGTCAAGACTTTCTCTTATACGGTGGTTCATAACTTATTTTTAATTAAAATTTTTATACATTGCTTATCAATTAATTTGTTTTTAAGTATTTGATTTCTTATATACAATGATAATTATTTATTTATCTTATCAAATAATTTTTGTATAACTTGGAAAGCAAAGTTTTATATTATTTACAGGCATAGAAGAACATAAAAAGAGAGACACACCCTTTTTTTCATTACTGTTTCATGTATACGAGGTTCTAGGGATACATGATTTAATTTTTATTGTGTCTTATTCTTTTAAAATTTTTAAAATTGAGTAACATAAGTAGATCAGTGACCGCTCGAGTCTAACTGTTCGTCTTGAAATTCTGCCACATATATACATATAAAGTCAACGTATAGTGTATTATGTTCACCGTGTGCTTGTGAGTAAGTACGTATGTACATGTAAATGTCTGTGTAAGTGTGGATAAGTATGCTCGAAAATGTGTGTAATGCACACATAAAATGACTTGTTACTATTTTTATTCAAATACAGTAAACAAAAACCAAAAAATTTTTGCATGCTTGGCAGATCGATGGAAATGCCCAATATTTATTTGTCGGGTTGTTATTATAACTTAACCTAACACTATTTAAAAATACGCAATATCAAAAATAAGAATATTTATGGGTTTCCTGAAGGGGAAAAAAATTATTATAAAGCACAAATAAAGAAGTTTCGGTTGATGTAAATACACAACCTTAATTTTTAGTTTTTTGGGTACATTTATACATGGAATTGACATGGATAATTTTGGAAAAAATTATAGCATGTTCAGAAAATTATGACAAGTATGCAGAAATAGTTATTCCTGGTTTTGTGCCCACATAACCTTGAAATTTTCGAAATTATGCAATGTCTTGAACAGAAAGCCGGGTAGGCTAAAAATATAAATTTTTACCGGTGTCCTGGAGGGTATATGAACATACAGTTGGACAAATAGAGAGATCATAGTCGACATAACGCCATAACTACAATTATCCTAATTTCAGGTATATCTTGGTATAAAAGTGGTAAAAAGTAGTAACGAAATTTCTAAAAAAATTACATGTTCAAGATATGGATACGAATGCGTACAATATATTCCAAAATGCTTGTATGACAGCACAACTTTTCAAAAACAGAAAAGGCGCTATATCTCGACGGGTAAGCAAGATAGGTCGATAACAACAATTTTTATTATTCAATGCAGACATGCATACTTAATTTAGAAACAATTTTGTATATTGTTTAGAGTAGGTAGACTACGCCGCTTTCAGTACACGCCAATTCCAGCACACCCCCAGTCTCTGGGTGCTTACGTAACTGTACACGAACGGACGTAAGTGAGCTCTAACACAGCGATCGATGATTTAACAAATTTGCCAACCATCGCCAATAGAAAAAGGAAAAAAAAAGATTGATATGCATGAAATAAAGAAAAAATCTCGTCAGTATTTATCATTTAAAAGTTACTATTCTTGTAAATGCGTTATATAAAAAATTCTTATTTTGTTATAATTCTTATTTTGTTTAAGATTTTGCACTTTGTAGATATTACCTTTTTAACTCAAAATAAATTATTTAGGATAAAATTAACAAATGAATGTTTCAAGATTTATTCATCTCTACAAATTCCATTTCTTTATACAATTCACTAACTAAAATTAAGTGTACATACGTACAAAAGTGTTTTTATATATGTATGTCTGCGCGCTTGGAGAGGTAAAAATTGTTCGTTGTACCTCACAGATAAGAGCGTATGGTTGGGGCCCTTATCCATACATGTCACTTTCATTTACAAGATGCGCAGAGAGGGGAAGCTGTGCCTAAATTATCAGATAGTTCGACATCATACCATTCAACAATTCAATGTTTATATATATATATGCCCGCGCTTGGAGTGGCAAAAGCTATTGGTTCTACCTCACAGATATTAGCGTATGGTTTGTGCTCTTATCCACACACACACATATACACACAAGATAACCCTTGCGCTCTTACAGGCTCAGCAGAGAGGGGAAGCTGCATATCCATACACTTGGACATCGATCGCTGTGTTAGAGCACACGTACGTCCATTCGTGTACTGGAATCGGCGTGTCCTGAAAGCGGCGTAGTCCACCTACTGTTTAGAAACAACATAGCTTTATAAAATATAAAGTTTCCAAGTTGCTTTTTTTTGGAATAAATTCATTGCATCTCATGTATAGTTTTTTTCATTCATCATAACATTTACGTACATACCTTTCATTTTCTATCTATCACTCACTCACTCTCACTCTCGCTTTTAATACATTTGTACAGTTTTATTAACCTTTAGAGTTCTCATTTCTGTGGTGTGTCATACGTAACGCACCCAACATTCTTTATTTATTCGTAAATGTGGTAATTTGTTGTGTTAAGCTACATGGTACCATATTTTATTGAAAATATGTTAATCGTGCATTTTATATGATTAAATAAAGATTCATCAATAAAACAGGTTTTTTATTATCTTCTAAGCCTTCTTTTATATATATGTATTGCAGGTATTATATACACGACCAAGAATAAGTGTGTGAGCGTATATGCTAGGTGCGAACGCAAGATTAGTTATGATATTAGCGTAGGAACTTGTTTTGAAATAATCCGAAGATTTAATGAAAGCTGGCCATGTCTTACAAACCAGCCTGGCCGCACACCGTGCCATGTCTATACTCTGTACTTTTCTTATCTACATAATAAATTATTATTATTTGTTAATTTATTAAGCATTGAAATATTTATTGAAACCACACCCAAGAAACGAATTTTCTTATTCCAACGATAATAGAACCACCTTGGATACCTCGGATTAGGTTATTTAAAATATCGTTTGGTAAAAGCTATATCTACATTCATATATTCTTCGTTAAAGAAGTATAACTTCGTACTTGGGTGCCTAAGCACCCACTGCCTTGTTTTTTTTCTAAAGCTACAAATATTATTATTTCGATAGTTTCATGATCATTAAAATATTCTAAAACGTTCTATTTCGAAAAAATCCATAACTTAAAGAAAATTGATTTGAAAAGTTGGTCAAAATATTTATAAACAAAGAAAGACAATTTTTTTAATAAGTTTATAGCGAACAAAGTATTGTACAAAAGGAAGCACCAGCCAAGCTCAAAATTTTCCGTGCTCTGAGGGCCGCTTGGCCGTATACTGTGGTAAGGAAACGGGGGGGGGGGGGGGGGGGGGGGGGCGGCAGCAAAGAGCCCCCTAAGGGAAAAAACCCTCCGGGGGGGTTTTTTTTTACGAATCTGTGCAGGTAGCTTGGCCACATGATAGCGGAAAATCTGAAAATATAAAGAAATTTTTGTGTTACGTAAAACTCATTAATTTGGCCACATTTGCAAAAAAACGTAAATTTTATGTAACTCCGCTTCTAAGATTGCTAAAGTAACTTTTTAATTTGTGTTTTTTTACAAGAATTACAATGCCGTTGAATTGAAATAAAAATATAAAAAATTGGTGAGGTTATTTACCATTGTTTAAGGTTTTTCTGTGGATACCTACACACACACATATATAAAATTCATATTGTTATTCTTATGGACACTCAAAAAAATTAAGATAGTGATGAAAATTTATTTGTTAAAACTTAAACATATTATGAGTAATGATGCCAAGTTTAGAAAAGATTCTGTAGCTAAATATTAGGTTATTAATTTATAAAGTTAGCCTTATAATACATAGGCTCTTATGGGAACCTAGCAGATTTTGGTCAACTTTGAGAATTTATAACTTGATTTCTAGCTACAGAATCTTTCCTAAACTTGACAGAATCATGCGTTATGTGTTTTAATCTTGGCAAAAAGAGTTTCTTTTATTGCTTAATACTTTCAAGATATCCACGAAGCAACCTTAAATTGCAGTATTTGTTATTTTCTTGCAAAATCGTTAAAAACAAAAAAAATCTAACTTTTTAACACATAATTGTACACAATACTAAATAACGTATTAGACGTACTAAGCCACGGATTTTCTGGAGCCAAATAATGATGTATTTTAATTTTGTTTTGCTATAAGACCTCAAAGTTTTACTTCGAAAAATTAATTGACAAAAGTTGTTTTACAGCAATCTAAATATTTTTAATGGAAAAAATTTTTTTTTGCAGTTTTTGGCATTTTCTTTATTGTAAACAATAAAAAGTCGGTATGCGAATTCGTCGTCCTAACCCTTTAGTTCCCTTTCTGGTGGATCTTAACAAAACTAGAACCTATTGACAAAACTAGAACCAATGGTCATAGATGGGTTTAAACTAGTCTCGGCAAAGTGCGCTTGATGATAAACTGTGTTATAAATATTAGTGATTCATGAAAATTCACAGGTAATGGGTCGCCAAAATAAGAGGAGGATGAAGACGCGATACACACCAATATGAGTATGTATCGTGGAATCACTTCAAAAACATCACAATGGACTAATTTGATGTTCTTATATCTGAAATCCAGTAATACTTTTGGTTTGCGACACAAGTTTCAAGTCAGTATCATTATAAAATATACGGAAAACTGGATTAAATATTTCAGAGATAAAAACCTAAAGATAGTCCTTTTGGAAGTTTCTAAAATAATTTAAAAATACATACAATATTATAGTTTCTCGTCTTTTAATGTAACAAATTTTTATGATGCATTACCTGCGTATATTCATAAATCATAACATTTATACGATAATTCATGATTAAGCCCACTTTGCAGCAACTAGTCTGAACTCATGACTGCCCATAGCTTCTAGTTCACTTAAGATCCACCAGGCACGCACCACTTGTGGGTTGACACGACGAATATCTTATCTTAAAGGTAATATTATAACTAAGAGATTGACGTCAGTAAAATTTTTCTAGGTGCCGTATAAGAGAAGATATAGGCAAGATACCAAATAGTGAATTCCAAATTTTTTATTAATGTTAAATAAATAAATGGTTCCGGGGTTTTACGCCATTGAACCTATTTTTTCCGTATTTCTGAGATTATTTTGAAGCAAAATAAGTAATTTTTTTTCTTCTGGAAAACATGCAGTTGAAATTTTTTACTGAACATAGACTAGCGAGCATCTTATCACCTTAGCCAGAATGGACGAGATACCTTATTGACATTTAGCGTCCATATAAGGTACAAATACCATATGCTTTTGATTTCGTTCTTTACAACTGAATGCTACAAAAATATGAATCAATATGTTGATATCCAGTTATTAATTATTACTCAATAGACTATTTCTATTTCTTCATTCAATTATAAATAACGAAAATAATAGTACATTGTACTTGTACCTCATATGGACGGAAATTGTACACCACGTACTTCGTCCACTCGGGTCAAGTGGATAAGGTTGCCTCGTGATCAGGCATCTTTAGTTTGCACTCTGAGTCTTGACATATTCTCTAACATAAATTTAGATGTGGCAAAAATAGTTAAAATAAATTTTTTTTCCAGATTTCCCACTTTTTTTTTATTAAATCTTACATGAAATTACAAACAAAAATTTGGCATGAGATCTCCGCTCTAATTTCAAATAAGATTTAGCAGAAGATCTCAGATAAGATCTCAGGTTAGATTTATAAGGTGGGTATAAAATAAGGTACTTGCATAAAAAAGTACGTTTGGTCCGTCGGGTAAATTATAATTATGAAGAAATATTAGACACGTTTTTTTCTTTTTTTTTATCTAAACAACAGTTTAAGGAGATAGAGATTTTTAAAAATGAGTTTTAACATTTTTAGCATTACAAGTAAGTGGGATGGAGCCATCATGAATTTTTATCTCAAAATTTTAAGCCTGTCAGAGAAAACCAAAGAGATTGATTCGATGGAAAATTTCACAATAAATTACTATTGAAAAATTTGCTACTGTTTCAAAAAAACTGCTACAACAAGTTGAAGAATTCAAGAAGGAACTGGCCACTGTTAAAACAGAGTTGGCTGCTGCTGCACTTGTGCCATCCGACGAGTAGCAGTCCGAATCCTCGACTGCACCGAAGAAGAAATGCAAGAAACAGAGCAACGACCCCACCAACAACATACCGAAAAAAAAACGCAGCCGATGAAGAAGACTGCATATTCAACCTAGGTAAATCGGACGACGAATCTGAAAACTCTTCCATGAGCACCGACGACGAAGACGAGCAACGGTCCGAAAAGTCCCATTATTATTTGCGAAAAGAAGCACTGTCCGAAAATCACGGAAGCACTAACCTATCACGACGTCCCCATCCACAAGGCGTTCAACGTCTCTGACGATGTTAAGGTACACATGGAAACAGTCAACGATTCCTGTGAGGTTACTATTACGTTAACACTCGGACAAAGCCAATGTCCAGTTAAATTGAGAGCCCACTGCAAAATGACCAGCCCATCGACTAACCAGAAGAGCATTTGGTCAATGGTAGATTAAATAATGACGAATTTAATGATATAAGCGTGCAGGACGATCTCCTGTACCGAAAAAAGTTATAAGCAGATAAAATGTGAAAATATATAAAGCACATCGATCAGTCATGGAATTTACTAAATCTGGGATCATATAATTGCTTTTTTTATTCTGAGTAAGCTTCTTTAAGAAAAAAGTTTAAAAACCGTAACAGAAAGAAGTAATCTTGATGCAAACATCGGAAATTTCGTGCCTGACCAGGGTGACTGACAGCAGACGCCGCAGTGCACCGCGCCAAAATTTAAACTGCATGCCGTTAGAGACTAATAATCTTGTACCTTTTCATCAATTTCTGAACAACAGCTTAAGCAACTGCTTTGTTTCGCAATTGAAACAGTTACTTTCAAGCCGAGAATGAAGGAGAAGAAGCTCCAAAGCTGTGAGTGTGATGGTGCCCGTACATATAGCGGGGACATTCTGTATTTCGGAGCACACCGATTATTTCTGACAGAAAGAAACCGGCAATTCGTGATTTGCTTTAATATCGAAAAACCCTCACATCACGAACCTATATAAAGCATTTTCTATTATTATTTAAATTGATACTGTTATAGTATTATTTTACAATTCATACTACAGGCAGTATTGATTGTTGGTTTTGATTTTTCTTTAATATACATTCATACGCAGCAGGTTTGATATTATTGCTTCAATGGTAGTGATAAATAACAAATCAACTTATAATTATGAATGCAGAAGTTTTAAAAATAAAAATATTGTTGTGCAGAAGGTATTAAAAAGGTATAAGATAATAAGTCTCTGACAGCAAGCAGTTTAAATTTTGGCGCGGCGTGCTGCGGCGCGGGCGTCTGCTGTCAGTCACCGTGGTCGAGCATGTAATTTCCGATGTTTACATCACGATTACTTCTTTCTGTTACAGTTAAAACTTTTTTCTTAAAGATGCTTACTCAGAATGAAAAAAAGCAATCGAACAAGCCCAGTTTTATTAAATTCCATGGCTGATCGATGTGCTATATATATTTTCGAATTTTATTTGTTTATAACTTTTTTTTGTAACAGAAGATCGCCCTGCACGCTTGTACCATTAAATTTATCATTATTTAATCTACCGCTGACCAAATGCTCTTCTAGTTAGTCGATGGGCCGGTTATTTTGCAGTGGGCTCTCAATCTAAGTATATTACGCATCAACTAAAGCAAAACCGTAAGCTTGTGGTAGTCATCCGCGGCGTTACCGGAGTCCACACCGAACAAGAAATTCTGGAGGTAATCCGCCTTGAGATACTTGCCACCAATAAGGTTTACCTCGTGCGCAGAGGCGATAGCATCGAGCCTCTAGTCGTGGTTCACCTGAACCCTATAGATTCTCAATCCAAGTCTGTCTACGACATCCAGTCCGTCAGTGGCCTCAGGGTGAAAGTCGAGACCAAGCCAAAAAACAAGCTTATCCCGCAGTGCAGACACTGCGAGAAGTTCCGACACATAGCAAAATATTGCCACGTAGCCTGGGTCTGTGCCTTCTGCACAAAATTCCACGCTACTCCAGTTTGGCCCCTGAAAGCAGATAAATCCACGAAGCCAACCTGTGCAAATTGCCAAGGCGATCACTGGGCCTCCTACCGTGGCTGCCCCACGTTCCTGAAAAAGAAAGCTCCCTGAACGAAAAATCAGTGACCGCCACCAACGACCGCAGCCTTTCCTTCAAGAATTCCATTACAGCTGGGGCGCTCGTATGCTTAAGCAACAGCATCAAACATTCTAAATTAAACTCCTCTCTTTGCTTCTCTTTTGAAGCCTACAATCCAAAAGGCTATCCAAGCTGTAGTCTTTTGATTCGTAGACAACCTCATATGGCTACTCTAGCATTAATTTCTAAACAAAATTTTTATTTCTGACTATTCAGAATTCTGAAAAATAAACTCCCAAGTCAATAATGACGGTTAATTTGATATACATATAAATTTACGTGAATATCTTAGGCAGAGAAGTAGACTACGGAAATACGTCAGAACACGAAGTAGGCCCTGTCTTTTCCGTTGCACACGGTAGAAAGAAAAACTCTAATATTAAGATTAAGAGGATCGAAATACTACAAAATAAATACAAATTATTGAGAGAAAATGAAGAAAAGTTACTATTTTTTAGATAAAAACATATTGACAGCGATTAAGATGATAACGGCAGACTTCGGCAGAATCTTGAATAGAAAAAAAAAAAACCTAGTGGAGGATAATAGAAAATGGCTGCAGAAGAAATGCAGGAAGCAGAACGAGAAAGGGAGGAATTCAATCATGTACTCAGATTTTTCGATTAAAGGCAGTGTCAGCTAAATCAGAGACTTTGTAAGCTCAAGACTGAGCTCGAGTCCGATATTTCTCCTTCCTCTATCCAAGATCTGGCAGAACTCATGTGAGATTCGAAACTAAGTGAAAGAACTCTCTCGACAAAATAAAGGCCGATAATTATATTAAAGTGAGTGCAGAGATTATCGCGACAAATGTCTTGGACCAAATCAATACTAAACTAGACCGTTAGTCCAAAATGTTTCCAATTATAGCTCTACTAAAGACGTGAAATTAAAAATATTTTGATAAAATTTAAGTCTGATACACCTTATTAAATAGGATTGCGATATTAGAAACTCTAAAAGAATTGGGATCTTGCACGTTTTTCAAAAATAATTTTAAAATACAGTTTAAACATAATTATCAATACATTGTTTTTCCGAACATTTAGAGCTTGTTTTCCTTTAGAAATAAATAATTAAAAGTGCTAAATTTGAACATTGCCAAGCTCCCTTAAAAACGCTTTCTCATTGGTCGAAGCCGGCTGACGGCATAAGGACATAAACACCCATGAAAAGCATAGGAAATTCCACAAAACTGCCCAATTTATTTATTTTTAAGCACTATTGATGGTATGAGTACTTTACTATTATTCTGCAACATCGAAATGATCAATAACAATACAGAAAAATGCGTGAAATAAAGGTTTTTTATCATGAACGAGAAGTAGTCCAGCAGAAACAATGTCGGCTGCTGTCAGCTGTCAAAACAATACTTGTGTTCAATCGTATTCATACAAAAGATAGTGGATCTAATTTTTTTTTAAACAACCACGAGAATACAATGTGAACAAAGGCTAAACAGCTAGAACCAGGATTTATTAAAGCCGATTCCCGAAATTTACCAGAAGTTAGCCTGTTTAAGATTTACGATTTCATACATCAAGATGATCGATTTTACGCTCCGGAGTTGCAAGGAGCTAAAACTAATAAGTGAGTGATTAATAGTACGTCAACCATGTTACACAATAGCATTGAGCTTGTACTGCAGATTCATTAATTTTTATTTGTTTTACAGATCTGCCAGAGAAAGTTATGGAGATGCCGCTGTTGGTTATGTTTGTGTAAAGAGAGAAGGATTAAGTTGCATAGTTAAACCTAAGATTTGCCCTGAAACCGAAGTACGAGATAAAAGTTACTCAGTAGTCCACTTCGAACGTTGAGTGCTTCGATTGTGCAGCTGCTCGTGGTAAGTTACTATCTTTTTTTAGACAAGATACAAATGCAATAAACTATTGCAAAAGCTACTTTGCATATATGTATACATACTGATTTGTTTAAATATTTTACGTTTTCAGGTGGGTGTAAACATGCATTCGCTTTTTTAATGTGGAGTCACACGAGATCTGAAGAACCTTCCTGTACCGAAGTAACGTGCTATTGGAAAAAATCAGCTTTATCAAAGATCGGCAGTACTGTCAAGTTCATTTTAGCCTCTGACATAGCAAAAACTCCAGAAAAGAACGTTTTCATACATAATACTCCGTTTTTTTCTGATGTTAATAAAAAGTTTTAAGACACACAAGCAGATGTGCAGTTATCTAGATATACAGTAAATCTCAACAAAAATTTAATTTATAGCTTATCCATTCAGCAGATGTTACTCTTATTTTCTTTGGAACCTTAGCAGGATGCCGATACCTTTTTATCCTTTTCAAAACACAGGATGAATGTGCAGTTATGCAATGAAGGAGAGAAAGAGACAAGGCGTCAAAGCAACGACACTTTGTGGCATGAGTTACGTTATGGAAGAATAACGGCATCAAAGTTATACGAAGCAGCTAAGTGCAAAACTAAGAATGGATGTTTAGTGAAGCAAATAATAGGAGCTCAAAAGTTTTGGACTGCAAGTATGCAATGAGGAAGGACGTTTGAACATGAGGTTTTCAAAAAACTGAAAAAGCTTGGATGTAAGATGGAAAAATGTGGCTTTATAATTATTTCTGACCATCCCAACTTTGGAGCATCTCCCGATGTTATTAGCAATGATTATATAGCTTAAATAAAATGCCCAACGTTGCAGGAGACTCATAAGAACTATCTAGAGAATGACACCATAAAACCAAAATACCAAGCTCAAATGATGCTGCAAATGCTAGCTGCCAAAAAAACAAAAGGTTTATTTTGTGTGGCAGATTGAAATTTTGAAAAAGCAAACGGTGTACAAATTACCTGATTAAATTACAATACAAATTATATGACCTCTCTGATGGACCGTGAAAATACTTTTTGAAAAGAATGTGTTTATCCAGTTCTTGCAAAAAATCTGTAGGCAAAATCAAAATGTTTATTAATTCTATTCACAAATACTAACACACTCATAGTATAGTACACCAATGTTTTGTTTTCTACTATCTTTTATCAAACGTAAGTCAACAAAAATGTATTTACAAATTATCACATAAAATTTACATTTTTATAAGAGGTGACTGTAAATTAATTAATCCATTAACACCGTACACTACTTGCTCTATGTTTTTTAAAAAAGATAAATCAATGCAAGCATGTGGCTCAAGGAACTTGTACTGTCTGACTCTTCTTATCAATCTTTCCACGTGGATCCGCAAACTAGCTATTCTTTTCGTTTCTAAAATTTCTTCCTTCGCTGGTTTAACTGCATCAAAAACACTTGGTGAGCGTACCAATCTGCATTTGTTTTTACTCAAGGTGGCCTCTATGTGTTTGAAACCTCGATCAGCCATTACTGACACATTTTTTGGGAGTATTTCAAGTATGCCACTTTCTTCAAACAAAACTGTGTCACTCACACGCCCTCCGAATCCCTTTGAAACAAAAATTACTTATTTATCTGGTGCAATCAAGTATTTAAATGTGTTAGTTTTTCTATAATCCGACCAAGTTAATGCTTGATGTACAGGATTTAAAGGTTTCTAAATCTGAATTTCAAATGCATCCACTATTGCATACACATCTTTATAGTAAATGGAATGGGCAAGTTCATCTTAACTTCAAATGTACTTGATGTGTAAATAAGTGTTTGTAGACAAATTGATAAAGCAGGTAGAATGTTATGAAAAACCCTTGAGGCGGAAGACTCTGATACACCATAGTCTGCCCCTAAACGACTAAAAGTGTCATTTAATCTCATGTTCATAAGTGTTGAAAAAATATTCTCCTCACTACACTTACACTGGTGTTTTAATAAATCTATAACCCATAACGATTCTTTACAAACACCGATAAACTCTTTCGGACTCCTCGAAATTTTCCATGTGGTCACTTTTAAACATGAATTTTGTATTACCTTCAAATCATTTTTATTACTATTACTTGATGCTAAAGATTCAGATGAGACTCAAGTTTGAACACGAAGATCACTGCTACTGGTTTTACAGTTGACATTACTTGACGATGAACACGATTTTGAATCAGAAATGGTGTTCGACATGGGCGAACAAGAAGCATCGACTGTTTCAGGTTTGAGATTGACCTGGCACGAGAATTGATTCATCATGGGTCGACACATGACCTGTCTACTTCAAAAACGAGGTTTCAAATTAACTTGCAGTGCTACAGATGTGAATTTTTGTTGAGGCACATCAGTACTCTCTGATCTGATGCACCCTTCCCCAAAGTTCCTTGGTCCAGTTGAAATCTCATTTTGAGTGTCTGGAACTCCCAGTGCTATAACATACAAATTTTTACAATCAAAGTGTCAATGTTTTATGTAACTGAAAAGGAAAAAATGTATGAATCATACGATACCCACCTTGAGTATGACAATCATTTGTTTCTGGCATTGGTTGGACCGTAGGAACTAGAGCAGCCGAATCTTTGTTAAAGTGTACATCAGGACAATGAATACTCTTTTTTCTTCAACCATGATCACTGGATTCTGCTAACACTTAAGCCACATCTCTTTTTCTGTTGAGTTTAATGAAAGCAGGCCTATTTAAATCTTGAGACGTTAAAGAAAGCCTGGACTGGCAGAGAAATTGGTGAGGTAAAATTCCTGTTTTTAAAATACGGTTTCCACCAAGCAATGTGAATCTTATGTAGTTGTTCATATCATTTTTTAGCTGTACTAAACATAAATCAGACAACAATACCATGAATAATTACAAGAGTTGTGTACGATGTATATGCATGAGTATTTTTTATACTAACGTCAAAATGATCTTCACAGCAATAGTAACGGGAACTTGACGGAGTGTCAGATCTGCGGGATACTAAAAACCCCTTTTTTCTCACTTCAACGTCTTGTGGAACGATAAAAAAAATTTTGTATGGAGCATTTATTGTTGTCGATTTACACAACGGAACAAAGCATGATCTGTATGGCAAATTTACTATTGGTGAATTCACTACTACTGCATCACTTATTTTAAACGTATCTAATATAATAACAGATCAAAATGACAGCTTACAAGGACCAAATAAAAAATACAAACATAAGCAGATAAAACAACCAAGTCCAGACAGTTCTGGCATTTGGCTGCAGATGACAGCAGCCGACGTTGTCTCTGCTGGAATATTTCTCGTTTATGATAAAAAACCTTTATTTCACGCATTTTTTGTATTGTTATCGATCATTTCGATGTTGCAGAACAATAGTAAAGGACTTATACAATCATTAGTGCTTTAAAATAAATACATTGTGAAGTTTTGTAGAATTTCCTATGCTTTTTATGGGTGCTTATGTCCTTATGGCGTCAGCCGGCTTCGACCAATGAGAAAGAATTTTTAAGGGTGCTTGGCAATCTTCAAATTTAGCACTTTTAATTATTTATTTCTAAAGGAAAACAAGCTCTAAAAATTCGGAAAAAAAAATGTATTGATATTTATGTCTAAACTTTATTTTAAAATTATTTTTGAAAAACGTGCAAGATACAAATTGGAGAGGGGACTAACACCTCTTATAACGGTGCGAATAGAAAAAGGCTGCATAAGATTAATTTTAACAAAGGGATTACAGAGTAATTAGTCCGTCCGGTGCATTTCCTAAGACAGAAAAATACGACACTTTTTATACTGCCGTCGTAGGGACGGTCCCGAGTGCGCATGTGACCGACTTCGCGCGGGAGATGCAAAGTAAAGATGATAAGGGAATGATATATGAAAATCTGTCATACATGTTAAAGGTTGAGTCCGAGGGCTTGTTTGAGGCCGCAGGGGGACGCCCTGCGAGGAAGCATTGGCTGCGTCCGGCTCTCTGGACCGGATCGGTTGTTTTAATTGTGATGGCTGGGATCATATGGCTGACAGTTGTCCGAAGGTTGGCACCGGACTAAAGAAATGCTACACCTGTGGCATGTTCGTGATCAATATCCCGGCGCACAAAAGAAGTAGCCCCAGATGTGGTAAGCGAAATAAGTCTGATAGGTGAGTTTTTGAAGGCAGGGTCGCGGAAGTCGAGGGAATCAGGGTGGCGTGGCTGTAGCCAGGGTTGCCCTAATTCCTGAAACTTATGGCAGATACGAGAGTCTAACGTTGATGTAGTGCCTCAAAACTCTGGTTTCGAACTCTGTGAACTGAGCAAATAATATTAAGTCTGACCGCGCAGATAAAATTAAATTTATCACTGACTCGGGGGCGACTGGTTATTCGACTAAGTCAGTGCAATTCATAGAAAAGTATTTACAGTGAAGTTTGTAGAAAACACAGGCCCACAAAATGAAAAAAAATGTCTAAACTTTTGACCAGACATACATATTTCCATGTATTTTTCGACGCTGAATCCGAATCTGTGATAAAAATATACGGTTTTCCTACCTTTTCTCAGAGTTTTATTGAAAAACCTCATTTTTTACGGTTTTTTTGCGGTTTTTCGAGTCTAGAAAAAACAAATCATGAGATACGG
>JAPYYV010000357.1:0-54883 GCA_030522625.1 Copidosoma aretas
AATCCACACCGTAAAAAGACGTACGTGTTCATATTTTGATCAGCTACAACTTTTGCGCTTCATGCATGCCAGTACAACATCTATTATTCTATTTCATTCAAAAAATCTTATTTTGATGAGATCACTTGTTTGTTTGCGTCCCCCCGTAGTACAAGCACTGGCCACGAGCTAAGGGCACCACTTGCTATTCTCACAGCGAATAGGGCTGTGTTCCACATATGTTTTAAGGTGCGCACCAGTAAGGCAGTAAGCGCAGTGAGACCACAGTCATGCGCAGTAGTCGACTTAAGACTTAATTAAAATTGGTTACTGCAGCACATGACTGTGGTCTCACTGCGCTTACTGGTGCGCACCTTAAAACATATGCGGAACACAGCCTAAGGGTGCAGTCAGATGGAGCACAAAATCCGTATACGGAACCTATTTGAGCCCATAAGAGTGAGAGAGAGGTCTTTTTCGTGCACCTCTCTCTCACTCTCATGGGCTCAAATAGGTTCCGTATGCGAATTCTGTGCTCCATCTGACTGCACCCTAAGGCAGCGTTCTCTCAATTTAAACCCAGGCAAGAAAGTCTGCCAAAATTCAAAACTTAAAAAAATTGTTGACCTTAAAAACTCGCTATGAGAATGACATGTAGCACCCTAGCCCGTGGCAAAAGTAGGAAACCTGGGGGGAAGCCAGTGGCATCAAATCCATGTAGTCTGTAGATATCATTGAACATCTAAAAAAGGAAGCAGTGTAGGATGGTACATGAAATGTGAAAGTTGTAGTAAATTTAATTATTAATATGTGCCTTTTTTTCCCATGCGAATTCAAGCAGGCGTTTTGATATATTTTTTCTTCTCACTTCTTTTTGGTGTTACAAGTACAGTAGAGCTCTTATTAGGCAAGTCTGTCTGAATTTCCGCTTCGTTACGTCCATTTTCATAAATGAATCTATTGCACACCAGTACATTTTCTGACTTAAAACAATCATCCAACAATATTATTTCAACTTGGCAACATTCATCCACGTTTTGTTTAGCAACATAGTCAGTTAGAGGTAATTCAGAACTTGTATCAAATTGCAGTTGGTGTAGTTTTTCAACCCGTGCGACATTACTTTTCTTAATTTTTTCCGTCAACCTTTTCACAAAACGTTTATGCCTGTATACAAAGGAAATCATTATTTTCATAATTTTCATTGAAATAAGTAATTAATTACTCAATGCACCTATTTATTTTAGATTGGTGACTCAATTGAACGCCTGCTGGAGCGTCGGTTGCAAATTCTGTTGGTACGTAATTGGGACTCAATTCTGTATTTCCATACACATTACCAACAAAATGAGAACTGCAAATAGTGTGCGACGAACTCGGTGACCATGAGTTATCAAAACTAATAAAAATTAAAATTAATTAATATTGTGGCACATTGAGAGTGAAAAAAATAGTTGACAGGTTATTTTATTTACTTTGCTCTTCTAACAGCAGCTATCCACTGTACTCTTTGTGCCAACTTATAATTTTGACTCGGAAACTTGAAAAACTTGCTCAAACTATTGCGACTTGTGTTTTTGCATTTTTTTACACAACAATTACGGTTACTCATTTTTGCACACTGTTATTATGTACAAATGAACTAGAGATCGTCTGCTTGGCGTCCTCATAACCAAAAATGATAGCAGATGCTTTAAAACAGTATAATGTATACATGCAGATTGCAGAGATACAAAATATTCTCATTTTCAACAACAATATCATGAAAATTCTTGTACCGATTCACGTGGGATAAAAACCTATGTATTGATTTTTTCCTAGGCTACAACTTTTACGATTCATGTACGCATAAAAAACGTATCATTACCGAGATATTAAATTCGCGATGGGAAGCAAGCTTGTGCGCCCTCTGGTAGAGTAAACACGAACCCTAGCAGAGCGAAAAATATCAGGTGATTCAATGGGTGAATCAGTTATTTGGCCGATTAGTAATTAAATAGAGCTTATTGTGCATTAAAATGTGAAAGAAAATAAAGTTTACATTAGTAATTAAATAGAGCTTATTGTGCATTAAAATGTGAAAGAAAATAAAGTTTACATCTAAACCTAGTCATTTCTCAAAAAACAGGGCTTTAGGAAAGCGTTTCCATGAATTGTGAGGCGTTTTTAGATGGTCGGTTAGTTTTTATTCTCATGTGCTTATTATATCTATATGTAGTGTTACATGTAAGTATATCACGGTTACCCCAATAATAATAATTGGAACAAACTTATATACATAGATATAATAAACACATGAGAAAAACTGTCCGACCATCTAAAAACGCCTCACAACTTACGGAGACGCTTTCCCAAAGCCCTGTTTTTTTAGTAATTACTAGTTTTAGATGTAAACTTTATTTTCTTTTACATTTTAATGCACAACACGCTCTATTTAATCATTAATCGGCCAAATAACTGATTCATCCATTGAATCAGCTGATATTACTGATGTCACTGTTTGCGGAACACAGCCTGATTACTACTATTGGCACCTGAAAGCAAGTCAGTACCCTCTGTAAATGTATGGTGACCAAATTTTGAACTATAGTTATATATATGAACGGAGAGGTGCGAAATACATTGCGAGGTATGGGAAATTCATTGAGTTCTCGATTCTTACGCAACTTCTGATTGCAAAAATATATTTTTTGATAAAGTATATAAAATTATATTCATACGAAATACATTTCTTGAGTTGACGCCAGGCGACAGGTCCATTTCCCCGGGTGATTATTATTGTGTTGAAAGAAGGTCATTAACCTTATTACTATTATAATTAATATCGTACTACTGCTAGCACTATAACTGGTTATTGACGTTATAGTACTGCCCACAGCATTCAGACTTTTAACAATCTAATATTAAGTACATTGATGTGATGCGAGATAAACGAGATTTGGAACGCTTAGCGTCAGCACAGCGCAATAGGTAATTTAAAAAGACGCGCGCAAAGGTTGTACTGTGTAGGGACGATAGAGAGCAGGGTGGTAGGGCAAGAGCGCGGGGGCCGGGGCGCCGTGAGCCCAGGGTCGAACAGTTTGCAGCAGTTTGTGTTCACCCACAAGAGCGTTAGACGTTTTCTCTTTTGTTTTCCTCTTTGTTCTTGGTCCCTCTCATGTCCCTTACACTAACGTTGAACACAAGTAGTCTACCAGTGTTTACAGGAATGAAAAGAAAGTTTATTTATCATCAAACAATAGTACATTACGCACCAAGGGAGGGAAAGTAAAGAATGCTCTAGATCACACGTGCATTGCTACCCGAGGCGAAGCCGAGGGTGGCAAATGTGTGATCTGAGCATTCTTTATTTTTCCGTCGCAGTATGGTGAAAAAGTATATTAAGTACTTTTTATTTTTTACGTTATAATTATTCATTTCTAGAGTGGTGTAAAGAATACAACGATTCTGTAGAAGATGAGTCCGATATCAAAGAAAAAATAAACAAATGCCTAATTGAATTCGATAAAAAGAAAGAACAAGAAATGACTAAAAATAAAATTCAGGAAACGGTTGATAGTGAAGGATGGACAACTGTGACTGGTAAGAAAAAGAGAGGAAAACTTGCTGTTGCAAGAAAGGAATCCACTTTTAAAAATATTCAAGCCAAAGAAGAAAGGAAGAAACCTACAAGGGAACTAACAAATTTCTACACTTTCCAACTCAAGGAAGCTAAGAAAGATCGTAAGTGCAAAAACTAGTGGAATAAAGAACATGGAGTCTGTTTTTGACATTTAAATTTATTGACTTTTCTTAATTGTAGGTTTAGTGGAACTGCGCAAGAAATTCGAGTTGGACAAGAGAAAAGTAGAACAAATTCAAGCAAGAAGAAAATTTAAGCCTTTTTAAATATTATCAAAAATAAAATGTAAAAGTCTTAAACTTTTGTATTATTTTTTAAATAAACTTAGAGACCGAGAATTATTTATCTATGTACAAATTTATCAATTTATAATATATTCTAGGTGTACTCAATATTTACGCTGTTTTTGATGTGTATGTTTGTAAAGTCCATTCAATTAAAAAGTGCTGATAAGCAAGTGGTTGTAAAAGAGCAAGCAACTCCTCTGTAAAAAATCATAAAAATTATAAAATTTATTAAAAAATAAGAAAAACTTTATAAAACACTCACGTTTGTTTCCATATATACAATTAGCAGACATTGCAGCGCTGACTGACTGAGCAAGCCTTTCCATGGCAAGATCTTTGCAAGATGTTTCCAATTCAACATCATCTTGTAAAATATCAGTCAATGCTCGAGTAGTTGATGCTAAATATTGTGCAGAAATTGCGTGCTTATTGCTTTCATTATTTTTCAACCTTAACACAGAATCCATCAACAACTGTTGTATTTTGGAGTAACATTTTTGCTGTTCCTCTCTATCAGTACTTTCTTTTGGTATCCTTAGTGGACTTAGAATACACCACCTATAGGAATAAGAATTGAGAAAATAATATTTAAATTCTTCTAGAAGACATCAGCATGTACTACCTGAATAGACCAGCTATTGGTGTAATCGGAGTCATGGGAATGCCACCTGTGGGGAGTGCAGGATTATCCGTCAAAGAAGTTAGCAGTAGGTTGGGATTATAATTAATCCAATCACCCACTAACTGTAACAGTTCTATAGGAGGATTTGTATCTTTGTAAAGTTCGCCGATTGCTGTCAATAGATTTGCAGTAAAGTGTGGAACTAAGTTTGGAAGTGGTTTGAGCCTTACAACTGAATCAGGGATGAAAACAAAATAATCATTGAACAGGTGCTTCGCCAAGCCAACACACTGCGTGGAAGTTGAGCCCAGCTGTTGCATCCAAATTCCTGCAGCATTGAGAACAGCCTTGTGCTGCATGGCTATACACAGAGAAACTAGGTTCCCCAAGATCTTGAACCTCTGAGTTTCCGCTGGAAATAGTGATAAAAAAACCGCGTTCCTCACTGCAGGGCTTCCACCGGGACTTTCAAAGAAATCAATAAAAACGTCAATCAGTATCAGTTCTTGCATCGCATGGGGAACGTTGCGTTTCGTTCGTCTGTCTATTTCTCCAAAAACAAACTCCGACATCAGCTCCGACTGGAGGTCCATCTGTTTTCCCGATCTTCCGCACAACATTTCTGAAATTCGATTCCAAGCTTACCGAAAGTTGACATTACGCTTACAAGTTAATGTAAATTTATGATCAACAAACCTATCCGATATAGTGCCTCCTTGGCGTTGAACGGAAAATCCAATTTCCTCAGAGACTGCTTTATTTCGCTTGCAGACATATCTGTTATTATTTGTTTATAATTGAAAGCCATGCAATGAGTAAGTATAGAATCAAAACAAACTTAAGTACAGTTGGGAGCGTGAAGTTTGTCACAATCCGTGCAAATTACACGTGCTAAGCTGTATAAGCTTGCATGGCTGACTCGCAATTTTGTCAATTTGTCAGGCTGACAACTTTGGCTGGTTGGGCACTGGGCAAATCGGCCCGGCCTTTCCGCTCACTTCTCGCCTTTGCACAGAGTGAGAGAGCAACAGCACAGTATATATATTTTCTCTATAGCAATAGCACATAGCGCAGAGAAATGGAGAGTTGGGTAAAGATGGATTCTTGAGAGAGCAGAGAGAGAAAAGAAAAAAGAGAAGATCAGGCACTATATCCACGACCTGCCCGAAGAGGAGGAGGCGAGGACGACGAGGCACCAGGTCCCCGAGGAAGTAGCTCGACCGCATCCGTCGTCCGGGCCCCCCAAAGAGCCACTTAACCATCATGATTGTGCAGGAGCCAGTGCAAGTAAGCATCAGCCTTCCTTCGCGATGAGTAGGTTTTATTATCGTGTATACCAATTGGAACTATAGGTATAGATTGATTAAATACTTATCATTGCGACAGCACGGACAAGTGCAGCTCGGCATACCAGCATTACTACTTTACTTAGCTTACTTATTTGCCAAGTTAGATGCGTATAATATGCACGATCTCTCCATTCCAATTGGTCTGGCTCATGGATTTTTTTATGCCCTTCTCACTGTTGCAAATATTTCCTCGCCACTGTTGTTGCTCTCTGAGGGACACTATAAAAATAAAACATGCTTTATGCCTTTCATTTTTGCACTCTGCTTCATTTAATTTGTGCGTTTCTAAAAAGAAAAAAAACAATAACAATTTTATCCACAGAGTTTGCACTTGGAAACTCTTTTAGTACTTAGATTGAGTAAAACAAAATATTTCAGCTACTTGAAACTTTTTCATTAACAGACGAATTTACATTAACTCAGATAACTAACTGAAACAAAAATATTTTAATTTTAGGCAGCCATATGGCATTGCTTGAATCACTATGCCTACCCAGATGCAATATTCCTTGCGGAAAGGCTCTTTGCCGAAGGTAGGTAGAAGAATTTTTTGTTGCAAAAAGCAAATATAATGTGTGCATTGAAAATCAAGTGATAAATTATATTTGTGTTGAATTTACAGTCGATAGTGAGGAAACACTTTTTCTTCTTGCTACTTGTTATTATCGCGCTGGAAAAGTGAGTCAGGCACAAGGACTACTATTAAAAAGATCTCTGAGTTCACCTCAGTGTAAATTTCTACTAGCAAAATGTTGCTACGATTTAGAAAAATATGCAGAAGCAGAAGCAGCCATTGTTGGTGGCTATTACAAGCAGTCGATAAATTTTGATGAAATCCAAGCTCAGTTTGGTGATGAAGCTTGCTTCTGCCTTCAAATAATAGCCAAAGTATTTTACAAAGCGACAAAGACTAAAAAGGGAAACGAAGCTCACAAATTGGCCTTAAAGTTGAATCCTTTCTTGTGGCATTCTTTTGAAGAATTATGTAACATAGGTGAAAAGGTTGATGCAGAAAAAATATTTCAGTTGGATAAATTAGATAGTTTATCAACGTGTATTGGAAGTATACCTATCGTATTAAATATTCAAGAGCCAGAATTAATTGTGCCGAATACCAATGCTCACATCACTCCAATTTCACACAATTTAAATATGTGAGCTTTCAGATATTTTTATGCATTATGTACTTGAATTCAAATAATCAAAGTAATCCAAACTTCAATAATATTTTTAGCACACCGATTCATGGGCCAAATAATTTAGCATGTGGTATAAGACTGCACTCAACGATAGAAGAAAGTCCACAGAATCTAATACCACATTACAACAGTTGTTCAACTATTTCCCCGCGTGCGAAACCGCCTCGTTTTCGAAGTATGTTCAATAACTCAATGAGTCCTTTGACACCCAGTTTTGGAGTTTTACCTTTGGACATGAATACCCCAGAGCCTCCAAATGTATCTAATCACACAACACTAACAGAAGCAAACGACCAGAAAGGCTTAGTTAAACGCGTTAGTAGTTTAAAAGCCCATGTTGGGGTAAGATTGAAATGTCAATCGACGTCAGTCGCAAATTTGCAAATTGATACAGTTTATTGTTTCTTTTTATAGCAATTGATATCACGAAAAGAAATTCCGTTGCAGCAGGGGAAGTTAGTATTCTCACAGTCTGGAAATACCAGTAACACTGCAAATATTGTGACAGTTTCTCCAACCACGCCTATTCCTTCCCAACCAGTTCTTCAAGGTCCTAACGTGAGAAGGTCCTCGCGACTTTTTAGTAACAGTTATTCTGTGAAGGTAGGTCATAATTATGTATTTGATTATAACAAAGCCGTCGCTAGTCTGCATTACTATTTTTCTCATATTCTAGGAAAATAATAAATCTCCAAACAGAAACAAATTTACTACTCCAAAATCTCCTTTAAGAAAAAATAGAACAAGACTGGCCAAAAATAATCTTAAGACTAGTTTTAGCGAAATGAATGAAAAAAATAAAAATGAAAAAGAAAAAAGTGAGACCATTACATCCGAAAAAATTGTAACAAATACCAATTCGTTAAATCAAAGTAACAGTGCAGCATTTGCAAATACAATGTCTGTTCAAAAGCAGTCAGCAGGTATATTTGTTTGGTTTATGCTTTCCTTAATGTGTTTTACCAAACATTTTAATTTAAAAAAATTTTAATCGTATGTGTGATTTTTTTCAAATCAATAGAAGGCCTGATGTCTTTGTTGCGACAACTTGGAACAGCATATCAACATTTGTGTCAATTCAATTGTACGAAAGCAGTTGAAATATTGAATGCACTGCCAGGCCATCATTGCAACACAGGCTGGGTCTTATCTATGTTAGCTAAAGCACATTTTGAAATGATCGATTATAAAAAAGCGGCCAAGTAAGATGATTTTTCGCAATCTAAAATAAAATAATTTTTGTGTTGCCATCATTTTTATATAAATGCTTATTGCAGCTATTTTGCCCAAGTAAGAACCTTAGAACCTCACAGAACTGAGTTGATGGAAATATATAGTACGACATTGTGGCACTTACACGCTGAAGTGCAACTATCGACGTTAGCCCAAGATCTTGTTGCTGAGGATCGGAATTCAGCCGCAACGTGGTGTGCCACTGGAAATTTATTTTCCGCTCAAACTGAGCATGAAACTGCTATCAAATTCTTACATCGAGCTATTCAAGTACGTGTTTGTACTTATTTTAGAGCTTCTAATAATACTTGCGTAATTACGTCTTGCATGGATTTTTTAGGTCAATCCAAGTTTTCCATATGCGCATAATCTTCTGGGTCATGAGTACGTTATTACTGAAGAACTTGACAAGGCAATAACATCTTTTAGAAATGCCATTAGGCTTGATCCGCGGCACTATACTGCCTGGTTTGGACTGGGTACTATTTTTTCAAAACAAGAACTCTTTACTTTAGCAGAGTTACACTTTAAAAGAGCCTTAACCATAAATCCTCACAATTCTGCGATCATGTGTCACATCGGAGTAGTACAGAATGCCCTAAAAAAAGTTGATCAGGCTTTAAAAACTCTCAATAAAGCAATTGAAGCTGATCCTAATAATACACTGTGCAAATTTCATCGCGCAAGTATTAATTTTAATTGTGGCAGACATGCGGAAGCTCTTGTTGAATTTGAAGAACTGAAAAATATTGTACCCAAAGAATCACTAGTCTACTTTTCCATAGGAAATGTGAGTAATACTAAACTTCATGAAAATTCCAACAGTGTTTTAATTACTATAATTTCTAATAATTGTGCATTTTTCAGATTCACAAAAAATTAGGCAATACTCATCTTGCATTAATGTACTTCAATTGGGCTACAGATTTAGATCCAAAAGGTATTAATAGTCAAATTAAGGAAGCTATCCTGAGTCCAGGACCAAGTGAAGATGAGTCTTTAGTACAGTCTGGTAAATATACACTGAAAAAATCCTGGGCTGTAGTAGCTGCCACATGTGAGAGCAAACTTACTCCTCAAAACAATATCTAATGTCGACAGCCACGCGTGGGGCCGATTTGCCGCCACAATGAGTTCATTAGTCTACTAGTGGTACGGTCTGTACACCCCGTACCGCTCTGCTAATATACTACGCACGGGAGTGAGTCACTTCTACATAATCGTGGCTGCTACTATAGCCCAGGGTTTCAATGATAGAAATTGAAAAATCATTCAATTTTAAAAATAAAACGCTCAAACATATAAACATTTTTTTTATCAGATGAACCTACACAACGAAGTTCCATTGAAGGTGAAGCTAGCCAAGAAGCAAGTGGAGAAGTCAGTAATGTTGTTGTTAATGCTACTATTGAGACAAATGCAGAAGATAGCGATGACAGCTTATGAAGAATCAAATTAGTTAAAGTAATGAAATTTTTGAGTGATATGATGATGTATGCCGTGTCAGTGTATGACATGGCAGTGACAAAGAACAAAACGTGGACATTTTTAATGAAAAATTAACTACCGTACATTATTGTGCTGCCTTTTATGACTCAAGTGAATAAGAAGAAGTCAACGTCTGATTTTCTTTAGTATCTGTTCAACTTGATTTATCCAAGCAATGGGTGACATTAAAAAATACTAGCGTGTAAAAAAAGTGAAAACCAAAAAAAAACAGTTGAGTGATTCAATTAAGTGGTTGAATAAAACAGAGACTTTTGTTATTGTAAATTATTGTGTTATTGATGATCTATATTATTTTATGTATCGAATGATTCTGGCAAATCTCGTTTAAGAGACTAGCTAGTAAGCATGGTGATGCAATTTTCCTCATTGGGAGCTGCAGAATTGGTTGATTTTAAGCTGCATTCGATGATGGAGTGGCATTTGATGTAAAAATGTTGGGCGCTATTCAATGGAAAGAAATAAATATAAATTGCAGATACGAGTAGAGAAATAAGGAAACTGATATTTAATTATTGTTATAAAGCTTTAATAGAATATATCTACATCCAATTCGTCAAAAACAAGCGTAAAGTTTTCTTATCTGCATTATGAACTCTATAACAAAGCTTTGTCGTATTACACAAATGCTAAATAGTTCTCCAACTTATAATTCAATACGGAAACTGTTTCCTGAAAAGGTGAAGCTCGTTCAACCGAAACCATAAATCCTTTTTATAATATTTCCTTATAATTTCCTCTGAATGATCGTGTAAATGTAACCACACGCTCACACACGTAAACTTATCTTGATATTGAAGTCATAACTTATTAAAAAAAATAGAATGGTGGTTTAAAAAGTTAACTATAAGCAAGAAAACAGGTTCAAACAATGTATTTCTTTAACATATTCAAAGCATTTATACCCAACAATACAAGATTTAAAGCTTGGTGAATGTAGTTAATGTAAAAATTAATAAATAAAAATTTATACGTTTTCATTACAACCCCCGATATGGGATTACGATTTTAAAAAATTGAAAAACTAATTTTCAATACCGATTAAAGAACGAAGTCGTACGGTAAAAATTTTTTTTCAAGTTAATAACATAATTTTGTGTTCAGAGTATTAAATATAGTGGAAAATACTCGCTGGGAATACGAATCTGTGCAATGTTTGAAACGACGCAAAACAAGATATCCCGCAGTTGGCGTGAGTGTATTCATAACTGAAATTTTATTGCTACGCTAATAAACTTTGAACATCAGCGCGACTTATTTTTGTAAAGAGGTGTAATACCTGCTCGTATATTATGTAACATAAAACTTGTGATATAAATATACACGTATATCATGAAAATATTTTGCTTGACGTTTCTACGATCTTCATTTGAAAGAAGTAATTCCAATATTTTTAGAAAAGTTTTCCAGAAAATCACGATTTATTGGTTTTTTTTTTTCTCTTCCCAAATTTAGCTAAAAAGAAAAAAAAAAAAAACATGTTTTTTTCCTCAATGATTCAAATAAAGAATGAGTACGTGAATGAGGCGTTATCTTGGAAAAATTTGTTTTTCCACAGTAGTAGCACACAAAGCGTTCCAGCGCTGATTGCAACATGATACGCGTGGCTTTAGCACGCACGGCGATGCTACGACTTTGTTCATTGAATTACAATCAATGATAAGCTCAAGTCGTCCGTGCAAGCTGTCGAGTGTAGTCAAACGTACATACGATCTGGAAAAATGAGCGGAATCGTGGAAACTGGTGATTATTAATTTTTGTTTTGTTTTTCCTTTCCTTCTATAAATGACGATCATTGTGTAAACTCTGTTTCGAACGATAATAACAGCCTCTATTAAATTTGAGTTGTACAATAAAATTAAACCCACGTTCCTCACAAAGTCTTGGGCCAAGTTAAAAGTTCCGAGCTCGGCAGGGTCTTGACTCACGAGCACCTCTCGTTGGATTTCGACAGATTTTACGCCCCAGCGTCGAAACTCTTGGAAGGCTACGTATGTGGTCCCATCACCCTGTCCAACGTCGGCGTAATTAAACAGTATCCGTAAGTTTTTGTTATTTGTTGAATAAAAGTAGCCATCGTACCGTTGTTGTTATTATTATTATTATTATTATTATTATTATTATTATTGTTATTGTTACGAACCGTTCAAATTACCGAACCATGCGTATGACATACATATATGTATAGCTACGCCTGCAAGTACAACATCCGATTCAACGACGATGACAGCGCGGCAGCTGTACTGGAGGACGTGGGCTTTTACAAGAAAAGCGGGGGAGGCACGATCGTCGAGAACACGAGCCACGGCATCAAGCGGGACATCCAGCTGATGCGAAAAATCAGCAAGGAAACCGGGGTTCACGTCATTGTCGGCACTGGTGCGTTTCGGGGGGCTACAGTCGAACGAAGAAATTCGAATTTTGCGGGGCACCGAAATGATGACTTGTCGAACAATTTTGTCTTTTTTTTGCTCGCCCCGCAAAAGGCCATTACGTAGCTCGGACCCAAACAAAAGAGGCTTTGAAATTGACGGAGGAGCAGCTGTACGATTTGGCGGTGAGGGAACTGGCCGTGGGCTGCGACGAGGATCCAACGGTCAAGCCGGGCTTCATCGGCGAGGTCGGGAGCGCCTGGCCCATGGAAGGTTTGTTGAAAATAAAAATATCGGCTTGCAGTACATATATATCTGTGGCTTTTCGGTAAAAGGGGGTAAGTCCATTTTTTGAAAAAATCGAGTTAGCAGTGGATTTCGCATCCTAAGGCAGCCCTTTACATGTAAAAAAGTCCCATGAGCTAAGTCGACCCGTTTCGCGAGATATCGAAGATTGCAAAAGGGGATAAGTCCAGTCGGGAACAAAGTTAATCCCGGTAAAAGGGGACAAGTCCACTAAATTTCGAATTTCCCTAAGTTTAACGATGCCAGCGAGGTAGACAAACGAATTAGAGTTGAAAAACCACAGATATATTTATATATCATTCAATATTATATTTTACATGATATATTTGTATATGTATATTACGTACCGGGTGTTCCGAAAAATGCCTACGGAAAACTGCACTGCGTGAGATTGAGCCCGCAAAAAAGTCTCTCTTTACCGAATATCGATGATCGATGAACTCTTTCGGTGGAAAATACGTTGGGAAAGTTGACAATGTATTTTTCCTACTTCGGGCGTTTTTGAGAGGCTGGTGCGCCCTTGGTAGGAAAAATAGCATTCTCCACTCATGTGCATCCGACCAGGGCGGTCCCTACAGTCCCTCGGGTATTATTGCTTCGCAAGTGCCCTCGGGCCCAGGGACCGACCTGGAGAGATGCACATTTGCAGCTTTCATGCTGGTTTCCACAATCGGAAAGAGCTTTTTTGTCCGTCTTGATTAATTTTTTGTCTGATCGCGACAACTGCATTTTCGGAACACCCGTGCAACGTGTATGCATACGCTCTGTCAGACGATTATTGCGAAAGGAGGAAACTGAAATTTATCGGCTCGATTGTACAAAGAGTTCGAGAAGAGGGCCATTAGGGCGGCGGCCGGCACGCAGGAGCTACTCAAGTGCCCGGTATCTTTTCACCCGGGCAGGCACGCCCGGGCTCCGTTCGAAATTATGAGGATCTACGCGGAAGCGGGGGGCGACGTCTCAAAGGCCATCATGTCCCACCTTGACCGTACGTTTGCATAAAACAACAACAATAGTGTGATGTATAATAATAATAATGAGCTGCGCGTCAACGGGGCCTTCATTTTTTTGTTTTTTGCGAAAGGCACGCTGCTGAGGGACGAGGACGTTCTGGAGTTCGCCAAGATAGGCTCCTACTGTCAGTACGATCTCTTCGGGACCGAGTGCTCGCACTACCAGTTGCACGAGCCTACCGATATGCCCTCGGACGCGCAGCGTCTCGACAAAATGCGGCTGCTCAGGGATGACGGGAGGCTGGACAGACTGCTCATGAGCCACGACATCCATACGAAACATCGCCTGGTATAATATACTTACCCACATATTTATTTGCGTATATGATACACTAAAGCGCGGGGAATCGTTCACCCGAAAATGTAGTGTTATTAATTTAATTATATTTATAGTCATCACTTTCGCCGTTTCGACTGTTTGCAGATGAACTTTGGCGGTCACGGGTACGCCCACATACTCAACAACGTGTTCCCGAAGATGCTGATCAAAGGTTTCACGCAGCAGGAGATCGACACCATCACTATAACCAACCCGAAAAATTGGCTCTCACAGTGATGGATGATATATATATATATATATATAAATATACATCACGAAGACAATGGATCGAAGTATTACGCTTAGCAGAGCACTTTTATTCATCTTCCTCGTGCAGTATCAAAGTATTATTACGTTGCAAGGACAATAATATACTGTACCTTTGTGTGTAGTCAATCAATAAATTTATCGGTAACACTATTGAGTAATGAATTGTTCAATTGCTTACGATGGGGTCAAGAAAAAAAATGTTTGTTCCGTCATTTTTCGAACCACATTGTAGTTTCAGCTTATATCACCGCGAAAATCCGCGAATCGTTGAATTCGAAAAAGAACACATACATTCGATCGTTTATATAGTTAGTGGGTGGTAACCACCGGAATGCCCGCTTCCTTAACGACGAGCTTATAGCCCCCAGTAGTACACCGTAGCATACATTCCAGCACAATGCAGATTTTAGTTGCCCATTCGTGCTCGCGCGAAACAGTGTGCTTGAAAAAAATCGCACTTGGTTGAACAAGAGAATTTAACAGGCGTCGAAGGACGGGTGCACACGCGTGTGGTGAAAACAAATAAAAGAACATAAATGCGTGCCGATGGAAATAGCTTTAAACACTGTAATTTGCGTGAAACGAGCCGAGTTTTTGTTTGACTAACGTGTCGAACGACGGCTTTGAATTATTAATAAGGAGATAAAGAAAAAAAAAAAAAAAAAAAAAAAAAAAAAAAAAAAAGTAAAACCCACGCAATTACGCCGACGCGTCGAAACATCACAGTGCACAATCGCATAAGTTTGCACTTTGGCGCTGTAGTTTTCAAAGGCTCTCTATATGTACTTACTTACTTAGTAATCAATTTCATTTGCATCGACGACGGAGTGGAGTATCGCTACGTGCACGCTACGTGTTTTACATGGAAAAATATCGATTCCGGGAGAGCGCGAGCGATGGCCATTGGCAATTAATAGCGCCTCCGTGCAGTTTGGCGTGATAACATTATAGCCATCATCGGGAACCAAGTTTTCACGAGGAAATGATAGCGATGAAAAATGTTTCGCTGGATCGTGCTCTTCGTCGCGAGCTCGTTGTTCCCCCTGCGTGATTCGGATGCGAAAATCTTGACTGGCGAGCTGATAACGCATCAAGTAAACTAAATTTTTTTTTTTTTTTTTTTTTTTTATTCACTGAGAAAATTTTTTTCGCAAAAAAAATCGGTATTTCATTGATTCGATGATATAAATTTTACCGAAAAATATGTGGTTGGTGAGAAACAAAACATATTTGATTTGATTAAAAATTTAATTTAGGAACATTTGTTTCACTCAAATGACAGGTGCACATACGATTCAAAGAAATATATGGTTTAATATTAATCGAATATACTATCTACTTGGATGAATGTTATTATTCATTAACACAGTAATATTATTGAATTGCACAATTGGTGAGTTCAATCTATGATGTATCTTTCATGAAAGTAAAAAACTGCTTGATTCAACAAAATATTTTTTGTCATCAATTATTTGACAGTTGTGAATATGATAAAATTATCAAAACCAGCGCCATGTGACGAAATATGTCATCGAATCTACGAAAATATTTTCTCAGTGTCATATTTTTTAAATGTCTAACTGCATTCGTTTTCCAGAACTGGGCCTTCTTAGCCAGGTTCTGTTTCCTGAGCGAGAAGGGCAAGTTCAAGTACGACTTCACGATCCGGGACAGGGACACGGAGGCGAACCTGCTGCTGTACTACGACAGCCCGTCGCAATGGCCCAGCGTCTATCCGTCGAACAAAACGTGCTTGGAGCGCGAGGCTGTCCTCAGGCGGGACCTCGGCCAGATAGTCTCCCTGTCGCCGTACTCGGCCTATACCGAGATTTCGGGCTGCTCGTTCGCGGGCGACCACAAAGCCGAGGTCTATTGCAAGAGCTACCGGGAGTTCCGGTCCTCGAGGCCAAGGTGGTGGTTCATTGCGATATCGGACTGCCACTCCGAAAAGGGCTTGAACGTCTCGTACTGGATATCTCTGACAAACGCCGAGTCTGGCAGCTTTTGGCGGGAGCACTTTTCGGCCGATGAATTTTGTCAGTACGAGCGCCAATGATGTTTTGTTCGTTTATTTGGTTTTTTTTTTGCATTGCTTGTGGCTGACGATTTTTGTTCTTTGCAGATATTTTACCGGAGCTGATGGTTGCGACCGGTATTTACATACTGTTAGTAGGTTTTAGTATTTACGTCTCGATTCAGTTGCGAACGAGACGACTGTTGCACGTGACTTACAAGATGTTTATGTTATCTCTGGTGGCGCAGCAGTGCGGACTCATGTGCGAGCTGTCCAGTTACATAAACAGAGCTATAAAGGGATACGATTTGCATGAACTTATCTTGCTTGGAAATATATTCGAGGCCTGCTCCGAGACCTCGTTCACGACCCTTCTTCTGTTAATGTCACTTGGTTACACCGTGACCAAGAGTCTGTTGAATCCAATCGAAGTTTGGAGATTAAGCACTTTCATCGGCATAACT
Organism: Copidosoma aretas; assembly: GCA_030522625.1. Classification (NCBI taxonomy): domain Eukaryota; kingdom Metazoa; phylum Arthropoda; class Insecta; order Hymenoptera; family Encyrtidae; genus Copidosoma; species Copidosoma aretas. Next base: position 16,556 of record JAPYYV010000357.1, read on the forward strand.
ATTTCCATGCAAATATTGTTGTTCATTTACCAGTCCGAAGCCTTTGATCCTGGCTTAGTTTTATATATCTACGAGTCACCGCCGGGGTACGGGTTGCTGGCTTTGAAGATTTGGGCTTGGGTTGTTTTCGTTGTTTGTTGCTACAAAACAAGCCAACACTATTCGACTAAATTTCATTTTTATGGATCACTACTGTCTCTTGGGTCAGGATGGTTTCTCTGTCAGCCTTTGGTGGTACGTATCACTTCTTCCATATGAATAATAAAATTTTAAAATGAGATATCGAAAGATTCAATGTTAAAACAAAATATTTAGGTTTTGACTATCACCTTTCTAGTGGACAAATGGGTGAGAGAGAGCGTCGTAAAGGGCTCTTCTCTTTGGATAGTATTTGTGGGCCATGTTACCTTTCTGTATGTAACAAGACCCTCCTCAGCTAACATCAATTTTCCTTTTCATATCAGGACATGTCAAGTAGTTCCTATAGGTGGTCAAGGACAGGGCCACAGTTACGAGCCTTACCCTCATCCAGCTTTGACGGTTTTTACCCTCTCACACTCCCCACCAACTAATTTTAATACTAATACTCATTGAAAAAAAAAAAAAAAAAAAAAAAAAAAAAAAAAAAGAAAAAAAAAGAAAAGAAAACAAACATTCAAACATAAATATATTTGTACATAAAATCAATTGTGATTATTTACATATTTCATATGGTGTGTAAAATAAAACAACTTGTATACTTATTTACAAAAATGCTCAAATTTTCATTTGGTGAATTCACATCTATGCACTGTGTTCAGTTTATTTCCTATGTTTCGAGTGACTTCAAGATCCCACCACTAATCACAAGAACCATCAGCCCAACCAGTGCGCCACCGTTGATTAACTAATTTACAATCGAAAAGTGGTTTATCTAATTTTTCGTTGACTTCGTTGTGAATCTGACACAACCACTGCGACAGCCGGTGCTGTGAGTCAGTTTGCGGAGGTGACTCCTTCAATTGATCCTGAAGGTCCTCTGCACAAATGTGACAGGGATAGAATTTTGCGAATAAGTGAAAAAATGTCGTCATACTGTTTTTCTGCTCGGCCGTCGGTTTATCAGGATAGTATGCTGCCATTGTGTGTAGAAGCGACCATGTACTCGATCCTAATTCCCCTCTGTCCAGTGGACAGTCCTTGCGGGATACTTTCGACGTACTCTCGACACTCTTGTTGTCTATACTTTTATCCTTGCTATCCTTCTGCAAGACATTGTAATAAATGTAAAATAAATTACCCAAGTAAAAACGAGATTAAGTCATCGTAATCGCGTGCACCTACCGACTCGTTAAATGCTTTTTTCTGTATTTTAGCCCAAGACTTGAAGTCCGAGCATGCCCGGCAGGGCTTGCCATCGGCACCTATTTCCATTTCGCACGAAAGAGATGTCCACTGATTATTTACTTATTATTTTGATTACTCAATATTAGTTCACAGTATATGATAATCGACTTGCAGAAGACATGCATTAGCCGCTGCTTGTGATCTGACTAACCTTACCTTCTGCACTCACCTAACACCTAACCTTTTTTTCATATGTTTACATCTATACATGCATATGTGTGTGACACGCCAAACGCATTAACGCACTCCGTGTCTCCGTTGTCTCCGTTAAAACAATGTCGGAAAGCTGAGAAGATTGCAATTTCCGTTGGATTCCGTATAATGCCGTCATCCAGGACATTTCGCTGAGATTTCTATAATGTCCCACTGTGCGAAGTAACGCAATGGATAATATAGAGCTGTTGTTTTTCGACACGTTCTCTCACGACATCTCCGAGGTAAGAACAATTTTTCTCCTTCAAATGTTTTTCACTCCACCCGATCGATTTCGCGACAAAACTTACGCAGTGCGACCTTTCAGGAGTTGAATTTGGATTTGGTGCAATTCCCCAAGCCAGTGTACATAAGCGAGGTGAGAATCATCCCCCTGGGAGCGCGGGTGCAGGCTGATTTTCCCGGTGGAGTTCGTCTGGGGTACGTAACCAATTTTCCCATCAATTAGCTCCAATTTTACGTAAATTCTAACATGGCATCTCTTTTCTTTCCCAGGGCAACCAATCCGTCGCAATTCGAGATTGAATTCTTCGTCAACGACTTGAGCAAACCCGGAGCCTCGGCGTTTGAGTCGCTCGGTGGACTGGAGTACAAGCAAAATGTTCACATACAACTCGAGTGCGACAGAAAGCATCTGCCCACTGACGGACTGGTCCTGAGAGGCTGGTACACGACGATAACCTTGGCGGTGTACGGCAGTTTAACCAAGTCCTTGAGCAACCCTCAAGAAATCCCAGGATCAGTCGCTCCACCACCAGCCAGTGTGCCTCCTGCTGCTGAAGAGGAGGCGCCGGTAAGCAATGCTCCCGTCGTCCCGGATCAGGAGCAAGAGTGGTACTACGAGAAGCAGGCTCATGCTTCCAATGCAGCGGTAAGTGTAATTGAAATATTCCTCCAAAATTCATTACAGCGTAAAATTACTCCCTCGTCCTACAAATGTGCGTCCCAACAGGAAGCAGCAACGGCAACACCATCTCCTCCAGCTCACGTTGCACCAGCCGTGGAACCTACAAAGACTCCGGCAGCTCCAGAAACTCCAAAGCTGGAGGGCCCACAGTGGAAGGAGCAGGAGTCATCGCCTGTGGCCCACAAGACTGCAAAGAGGCCCTCCACGCCGCCGACCGAGTCTCTCGTGTCTCTGAGCCCGGAATCGATATCCGCTGAGGAGGAGGAAGGCGAGCGAGAGCAGGTCGAGGAGCCAGGCACAGTAGAGCCGTTCGAGCCGATTCTATCGGACGAGGATGTTATGGCGGACGACGACCCGCCGTCCGTCGATTTTGACTACGAGAGTTCGATACAGCTCGGCGAACTCTACGCGATCAACCCACCCGACCTGCTGGAACTGGACAAGTACGAGGAGAAGCTGTGCGAGGGCGCCGCCGAGAAACTCACGGACGTGATTAACAGTCTGTCAAAGTCGGTCACGCACTTTAGCAACGCCTCCGGCCAGGAAAAGGAGACGTTCGTCCACAACTGCGAGAACCTCTGCGCGATACTGGGAAATTTCGAACTCGACGGCAAAGACTTGAAAAGTCTGTCCGACGTCGTCGACGCTGGGCTGAACGTCGAGTTTGCGTGCTCGCAGCCGCAGCCGGCCTACAAGGTCCGGCACGTCAAGGTCGGCGTCAGACTGGCCGAAGCCCTGTGCCGGCTCCCCGCGGGGCCCGAGATCCTCCTGCAGGTCGACGCGCCGAGGAGACTGCTGTCACTGTGCATGCGCGAAAACGTGGCGCTCCCCGTGAAACTGGCCGCTATCCGAGCCGTCGACGCAGCCCTGATCAGTCCAAAGATCGTGGAGGAGTTTCTGCGGGTCGAAAACGAGCTGTACAAGCTGACTCTCGTGATGCTCGACTCGGCCAAGCTAGCAAGGCTCAAGTACGCCCTGAGCTCTCTGCTGAGGAAGGTGCACGTGTACGAGTCCCTGGCTGAGGTGCAGGAGTTTACCGAGCTCGAGGTTACCGAGTTGGCGAACGTCTACGCCTATGCTCCGACTCTGATGGCCCAGCCGAAGCGCCAGCTGCCCGCCAGCGCTCAGATGGAGTTCGAGAGGGAATCGTGCCGCAATCCGCAGAGGCACCTCATCGGCTACTTCGACCACTGGAAGCTTGCAGGCCGGCTGCTCCTGGTTCTCTGCTCCCCCGACTCCGAGGGTAGCCTGATAAGGGCCTGCCGGCGATTCATGGCCCTTCTGTCCGACACCCGGGAAGGCCTGCTTTATCTCCTGAAGGAGGCCGATGTCACGAGGGCTCTGTTGAGGGTCCTGCAGTGCGATGAGCCCGGGTTGGGTGCCACCATTGCCTGGCGGCTGCAGGTCGTGCAGTGTCTGATGGCGATCGGACGCCAGCCGGGCGACTGGACTCCGTTGAGGAAGCTGCACTCGTTCCTGGTACACGCTGAGGGCCTGCGGGCCATCGTCCGTGTCGTGCCGATGGGGAACTTTGTCGACATCCTGATCGGTTGCCTCTCCAGCAGCGACCTCGTCGAATTTGCTGGTGAAATTATAGCCGCCGTCGTCCGCTACTCCAGTGAGATCGAGGTATTCCAGAATAGGGCGGCCGACCTGCTGTTGGACAAACACGCCAATCACTCGGTGCTGCGTGACGTCATTCCCCATCTGAGCGTGGCGGCCCAGGCAGCTCACTGGAATTACGGCGACGTGAGCTCGCTCGTAGGCATCGTCCGGAAAAACGCCGAGAGAGCGTCGACCCTTCCCGGTGGGTATACACTTGATCGAGTGATGTGCGTGTAATACGACACGGATTTATACTCGTTTTCAACTTTCAGGAGAACTTGTCACGGCCTGCCGCATACTGCACTACCTGGCATTCCCCCCGAACGACGACATCGATCCCATGGAGCCGTACGTCGAGCTGAAGCACCGGAACGCCCTGACGCAACTGTTCGCCGCGGACGGACTGACGGCCTTGGTGGCGGTGATGACGAACATCGGCCAGTTCTACGAGCAGCCGCTCCTGCACCGAACAGCGCTCGCCGGTCGCAGGCGTTTCGCCCTGATAGCCCTCCTGGCGCCCTGCGCCCGCCTGATCAGGGCCATACTGGAGAGGCTGGTCAAGTGCATGGCCACCGAGTTCAAAGACCTAACGGCGGTAGTGCCGCTGCTCGGGGTCTACTGCCTCGTTGAGGCGATGGCCCAAGCGAGCGAGTCCCGTGCCCTGTCCGATGATATAGTCGAGACCCTCCTAGTCTTCACCCGGGCTGTCGACTCGGACGGCTCCGGCAACGTCGCCAAGTCCCTCTGGACGCAGATGCTCGGCGAGGTACTCAGGGTAGTCTCCTCGAACCCCTGCAACTTCATACCGGGTCTGAGACTGTTGGCGAGACTGCTGCCGCCCACACTGTCGCCCGTGGAGCTCAGCTCCCGGGACAAGGTGCGGGTCTTGGGCTTTAGGAAGCTCTGGTCGGCCCACCTGCAGGCCCAGGCCAACAGTCTGACGGATACGCTGAGGCTGCTGTGCGCGAGCTGGAACACAGAGCTGCTTGTCTTGCTCTCCTGCGTTTGCAAGCAACTGAGCGATCTCGCGGCTCCGACCGCGCTCCTGGTCGGTCGGTGTCTCTTGGACGGAATCCTCACGGCCAACCCGCTCGAGAGCAACCTGCCGACGCTGGCTCTGCTCGCCGATTTGACGAGGCACGCTCCCATGAAGGCCACGCTGCTGACTCTGACGAGTCCCGCCTCCAGAGCGCAAGTCAAGTCGGATCAGAAGTACCCCCCGGTCATCGAGATGATGTGCACGGCCCTGAGGAGCACGAGCGACGCCAGGGTTCAGAGGGAGTTGGTCGACGTTTTCGAGACGCTCTGCGATTGCAGGCTCAGTTTGGTACAGGACAGCGCCGAATCATTCGAGAAACAGCTGGCCCACTCGATTCCTAGCAAGGAGCCGCTGCTCGTCATCATCGCGGCCCTGATCGAGGTTCTTGCGAGCGCGTCCAAGTATCAGGTTGAAGTTAACGAGACTGCCCTCAAGACACTCATATCGCTCATGAGTCACAACTACGGACTCTACCACGTCAAAAGTTGTCTGGAAAACAATCCGGAGGCACTGAAAAGTCTTCTCGAGTTCATCGCGAAAGGTACGTGTTTTTATTACTTTTGAATTTTGTTAAAAAAACCAGGTCCTTTACTATCCATTGCTTTAGAAAACACTGAGGATAACGAAGATGGGGCACAGAAAAATGAATCGCTATCGGAACTGGTCGTGCAATTCCTGGACAGTTTGATATCGTGTAAAACTTCTTCTGAGAGAACGTTGTCGCTTCGGCTGTCTCAGCTGTCGGTATTGCTGTCTTGGGAAAAAGAGAATCATCCATTGACAAAGATCCGGCAAGCAGCGGACTTGAATGAAGTGTTGCAAGCCCTAGACGACAAAGAAGAAAAAGAATCGATGCCAGAAATGCTCGAACCATTGCTGCTGCCTCCTGAGGCACTACTGAACCAGTTTGCCCAACGATCTACAACGGCGAGTATTCCCCAGGACAGACAGAGTGAAAGTATAAAAAAGTCATTGTTAGACGTACAAAGTGACAAAACCGTGGATTTGTTAGCATTAGCCACGGAACTGTTGCCCGCCGATTTCAATTTATTGGCAGAGGCACAGAGGGTATGCTCAAAGGTGCCTCTTTATTACACGACTCACACCAAAGGTCAGGAGGAAGCTCAGCATTCGCGAGAAGTTCAAAAACAAATGAATGCGCCAACAACCAAAACAAAACAACCTTTTGGTAAAATTCGAGTCGCTTAAATAATATATACCCAGACTTTCGTATTAAAGTGTCTTTTTTTCTTTTCAGTTACTCCAATGCGGGGCCGAAATCAGTATTCCAATTCGATGCGAGGAAATCCAGTGAGCGGAGGTGTCGGAAGAGGAGCGGATCCATTTCGCTCTCGGCCGCCCAATACTTCGAGACCACCTTCTTTGCACGTCGATGATTTTGTGGCTCTGGAAACATGCGGTGCTCAACCGACTGGGCCAACTGGATACAATAAGTTAAGCATCAGAGGATCGAATCAATCAAGAGGCGTAATCAGTAGCTCTCGAAGCCGCCCCTGGGTTCCGGAAACTCGGTCCTCCTACATGCGTTAGTTTATTTTTAACTTTTTATAAATTTACATCCAATGAAATGATGCGAAAACTTAACTAAATTTTTACTATTATGACAGGCGTTTATAGAAAAACAACCTTTATTACCAACTAGAATAATATTGTACATAACAATTCAATACACTTATTCGTAATTTTCCTTAAAGAAATTATTTTTCGTATTATAATACAACTGAAAAAATTTATTTTCATTGTTCTTTAGACACTCGCTCTGTTACAAGTTTCCTTCCCATATCTTGAAGCCAAGTTTTGTACCTCAAATTAAATGTCGCAAATCCTATTTTAAATCCTTCCTTTTGCGCACATGGGTGCTAAAAAATGCACGCAAGTTCAATAAGTTGATATTAAATTTGTACAATTGATGTATATAAAAATATTTTATTTTTTTACCTTCATTTTGATTAATGACGACATTTTCTGTTGAAAATCATCCATTTTTTTATAAGTCGTTTCTTCCAACCGTACTCTTTCGCGTCTAACCAATTCCATCAACTGCAATGTAAAACTGAAATCCCTCTGGTAAAAAGCAGATTGAAATAATGTATCTGCAACGTACTTATTTACGGTGTGACCAGTGGCTCTCATAGTTTGTAAAAGATCATTACTTTGACTTGTCGAGCTACAGGCAAGAGCTAACACTCCATAAGTTACAATGTTGGGCCTCAAATCGGCCCTACGAATGTCATTGAGAACTTCCTACAAAAAATTAAAAAATTTAGATGAAATACTAAACATAAAAATGACAATAAAATTTACTTTTAAAAATACATTTTTTTACCTGGGCATCTTTGGCTGCACCTCTCACAGCACGTTTTTTTATCAGCATATTGTAGAAGTCTATATCTAATTGTAAATTTTCTGATTTGGCATATTTTATAATAGCATTTTCTGCTGCCACAGAATCTGGAACGAGTTCAATTAAATACGTGGCAGTTTTAACATTCGGCTTTACCCTATCGTTTTTCATTTTTTCCAGTAATCCCTGTACGCCTCCAAAGAGAATTAATTTATTTTGTTGTAAAATAGCATCTAAATCCAAGTTGGCTAATTTTGGTGGCAGAATTTGTACAGATTCATGAGAGGGCACAGAATCAGTCGACTCTGGAGCTTCTGGGTCTACAGATTCTGATTTAGGAGCATCCAACAATAACTTTTTTGTTTCTTTTTTGTGTATATTTTGTAGGGGTAAGGAACTAATGACTGGTGGATACAACAACAAATCTGGTCTATTATCGTCGGTAATAATTGCTGGACATTCCGTACTCGGAAGAAGCAATTGGCTAACAGAATAATCACTGCCAAAATGTGTGTCTCTTATAGCTCTTAATAAGAGATTGTAAGTGAATAAATCAGGTGGAATCTGTTGAATGATTATTATGTTTAAGGATAATTAACAAGATTTGACTATTTCTGTTTGACAAGGACTTACTCTTAGTTTCCTCATCAGTTGCCAGATGTATAAAACATGCCTCAGTCCAGATTCCTTATTTGAATTCGCAGCGAACATCATGCTATTCAGCGTTGATATGCCAATTTTCATTTTTTTATCCATCATTTCTTGAAAAATTTGTAGCGCTACTTCATACTTATTGTGTTGCCCATAAGCTCTTACCAACACATTATAATGCACATGATTCATAGGCTCTTTTTGTTCCATCATGTAGTCCTTGGTTTTTTTCAAGTACGTTAAAGCCTTGTCGGACTCAGGTGAATTGGCACACGCGTTAAACAAACTTGTATAGACATTTCCTTTGATTTTGTACTTTGACATTTTCATTTGTGTGAAATACTTGTAACTATTCTTAACGTTTCCTTGAGAAGCAAATGCTCGCAGTAGAAGCTCAAACATGTGCGGAGTGGGTTTGTCGTGATTTTTTCTGCATTGAATGATTATATTTTCAGCTGTTTCCAAATCTCCTTTATCTACGTAAGTCTTTATCATGTTAGCATATTCCCCGGGGGATGGTTTGAGTTTACGCGGCACTCGTCCTCCCAAAGTTTTTAATCGTTCTTCTTCTTTGATCTCATCGGCATCCGGTTCAATCGATTCATATTTTAAACCACCCAAGGAACCAAAGACATCAGATTCAGGAGGTGGAGGAGGAGGCAATGGGGGTATTTCCTCCGTTGAATACTTTGAAGAATTAGCTTGCACTACTGACTTTGCCGAGAGATAGTATTGAAGTCCAAAGTTTGAAGTTCGTAGTTTCTGAAATTCCGTCCTCAGTGTATGGAGAGAAGCTTGAGATAAACAACTGGAACTTTCAGCATTTATGCACTTATCGATGCACATATTGTTTGTAGTCACAAGTTTTAGTGATTTAGAAAAATGTAAAAATTTTGTCGAAAGAAGCATTTTGTACGATTCAAGATGTAAAATATCAAAAGTGTATAATCTAAGGTTACTCAGAGAAATATCTCAAACTTATTTTTAACAACACAAGTTATTTATCCCAAAATTTATAAAATAGCTATCCAAAATAAAATTATTCCTCGCAGTATATTAATAAATATAGCGAGATATTACACATATCTTTATATTTGTTTGAAAAAAATGGCGTTTTTATATGTTGTACTTTCATCTCAAACACATGGCCTATATACCCAGTACACTTCTCTCCAATCCAACCTTAACTTAAATTTATTGTTTGTTTTTAAAACTTCTGTAGAGACTGTAGAGAGTTCTAGTTAATTCTAGACATGCAGCTTGAACTGCAGCACTCGTATGATAAATAATAAGTTTGCAGAAGTTGCAGAAGCCTTGCAAATACCGCAAGTTGTTTTTTTAATGTTTAAGTTCAAAAACTATTATTTGAGGTGTTTACTATTTTCTGGATAAAAAGTAAGAATTGCATACAAGAAAAGAAAATAGCCATAAATTGTGTGCCAATAAATAAGCCGATGTAGTGCTTGAAGTAATAGTTGTGGGAAAGCTTATGAATAAGCAGGTAAAATAATCAGTACTTTTGTTTTTGTATTATATAATAGTAAAAATTTCAATTACAGGTATGGATCGTTTTAAAAAGATAGCAGTTAGAATTGCTATATATGGTGGCTTAGCTTCGGTAGTTGCTATGAATTCGGTGCCATTTATAATCAATAACAATATTCGCAAGACAGAACACTACAAGATAGCCTTAAAACTTCTATCTAGTCATCCTGAAGCTGTAAAGTATTTGGGTGAACCAATAGAAGCTCGTAGAATTAATGTTACTAATCCAGAAAATTATGGTGCTGATGAGGAAAAAATGTGGTTTAAAGTACCAGTCACAGGACCAAAAGGAAAAGGCATATTATTTTACAATTTAAATGTAAAAAATTATAACAAGGAATCACCCGAATTATCGTTAGTTGAACTTATGGTGGATAAAGTAAAGGGTTACAAGTTAATAATAAAGTCTTCATAATTTTGTGATTGAAAGATTTTATTATTTAAATACCTGCAAAGGCATATCTGTAACACCTTTAGGGGCTTTCAAGCCTCTTCTGGTGTATCCAAAACCAGCTTGAATTACGTGAATAGCAGCAGAAACTGTCAAATCTACACTCTTTTGATCTCCTATATTAGGGTTTACTTCCACCAAGTCAACAGCATTTAATCTACGAGTTCTATGTAGTTCTTCCATAGCATGGATAGCTTCTCTCAATGACAAACCTCCCCTTACTGAAAAAATTATGATAAATCAAATAAAAAAAGGTTTAATCAACTAATAATATGTACCTGGGGTTCCCGTGCTAGGAGCTTCGAGTGGGTCTAGTGAATCAATGTCAAAACTAACGTGCAAAGATTTGTTAGCATCTGGATCAATTTTAGTCAAAGCCATGTGTATGACATCGTGAATACCTATACATTTTCAAGTTGATTCACTGTTTTATGAGCACATCATTATAAATTTGAAAATCATTACTCAGCTTTAGAAAGTACGTGAGCACATACCATATCTTTCAACATCTTCCATACCATAAGCAGTGATGCCAAATTTTTCTATGACTAATCTTTCATAACGATCGACTGATCTCAAGCCAATGTATGCTACATTTCTAATTGAAAGCCTACAAAACAATACACGTTGATTATTTACATACTGTAATATTGAATTATCAACAAATACTTACATTGGCTGTTGCCAGTCCATTCCTGGTAAATAAGGCCAATAATCAGCTAGCTCAGACGTTAATAACGCAACAGGCATACCATGAACATTTCCACTTTCACTGGTTTTATTAGTGTTCAAATCAGCATGAGCGTCAATCCACAATATTGCAATGTTTTTGTTTACCTGAAAAATAATTTTTTGTTTTCACTTTGTTTTAAATAAGAGCTTGTTGTAATTGTATGTTTGAGTATCATTTTACTTTAACATGCCCATCAATAGATCCAATACCAATGCTGTGATCTCCTCCTATGGTTAAAACATTTCTACCATCTAATAAAATACGTTGAACCATTTCTGATAATTTTTGTGTACATCCAGCCACGTGGTTTAAATGCATCATATTGTCTACTGCAATATCTGACGTTTCGTACTGTATGTTTCCGTAATCAAGGACATCTAGTCCTGCAATTATAGTACATTGAAATAATTGATAATATCAAAATATTCTGTTCATTACATACCTAAGGACTGTAATTCTTGAGTGAGACCTGCTGATCTTATTACATCAGGAGCTAACTCTACCCCTCCTTTTTTCTGTACAGAAACACACACTTGATAAAAACCAAAGAATACAAATATATTTTTTGTATTAAATTAAAAACTTACTTGTCCTTTGTTAAATGGCACACCAATAATACCTACTTTTTCATGTTCTCTCACAACAGTTTTAGAAAAAAATCTTTTAATACACTGTCCTAACATGGTTGCCCAAAGTTTGTTACTCACTGGTGAAGAACTGACTGGAAAAGAAAGGTTGCTCAATGAACTCTACCGTCACTCCCCCCCCCCCCCCTCTCTCTCTCTCTTTTACTCCTGATAGTGCATATCAGACTAGTGGTTATCTCAAACAAAAAGTAGGAAAAGCTGTCAAAATGTTTTAAAGCCAGTATAGTAATGAGTAAATGCCCTTTCTTATCTTACTTTACACATGTTTAATTCAAAAATTTGGTATCTATAAACAATATTTGACAGTGTCCTCATCCATCGAGTAATAATGTATCAGAAGTGGCATTTCAGCCATAATTGTAAAAAGTAACTGTAAAAGGGCTCTACTTTGGCCCGAGCATTTCTTCCGGCCTGACCCACTTGTCGAAATCATCGGAAGTGAGGCCGTTTTTCAGCGCCGACTCCTTCAACGTCAACTTTTGTTTGTGCGCCTGCTTTGCAATAGCTGCAGCCTGAAAATCACAAGAAACATTGACCACCGTAAAATCGGCGTTTCCAACGAACTAGAGTATGCGCATCAGCGATATTCAATAAAAAGCATTCACCTTATCGTAACCAATGTGAGGATTGAGGGCAGTGACCAGCATCAAGCTCTCGTTCATGATCTTCTTGATGTTGTCGTGGTTCGGCTCAATGCCGACGACGCAGTTTTTGGTGAAGGTGGCCGCCGCGTCCCCGAGCAGCCTCGTCGACCGGAGCACGTTGGCGACGATCATGGGCTTGAACACGTTGAGCTCAAAGTGCCCGTTGCTCCCGCCGACGCTCGTCGCTACGTGGTTGCCCATCACCTGGGCGCACACCATCGTCAGGGCCTCACACTGGGTTGGGTTCACCTTGCCGGGCATTATCGAGCTGCCCGGCTCGTTTTCGGGGAGCGACAGCTCGCCCAGTCCGCACCGTGGCCCGCTTCCCAAGAATCTGATGTCGTTCGCGATCTGAGCAACAACGATACATGAAAAATAGTCGCGATAAACGAGGCTATGTGGTAGAGTATGGCATTTTAAAAACAGAAGAGATCAAGGGTGGAAGAACCTTCATGAGGGATACGGCGATGGTGTTGAGGGCACCGTGAACCTCGACGAGGGCATCGTGGGCGGCGAGCGCTTCGAACTTGTTCGACGCCGAGACGAAGGGGAGACGGGTCAGGGAGGCGATCTTGGCGGCGGTTTTCTCCGCGAAGCCCTTCCTCGTGTTCAGGCCCGTACCGACGGCCGTGCCACCGAGGGCGAGCTCGTATAGCCTCGGCAGCGTGTCCTTGATCCTGGCGATACCGTACTCAACCTGCTTCGCGTAACCTGCGGGAAATGGAGATCGGCGACGTATAAGGATTCAAACGTCCGAGGCATCGTGAGCGCTGAGCTAATCTGGACGCACCCGAAAACTCCTGTCCGAGGGTGAGCGGCACCGCGTCCTGCGTGTGCGTCCTGCCGATCTTGATGATGTCCTTCCACGCCTCGGACTTGGCCTTGAGCGAGCCGTGCAGCTGGGTGAGGCCGGGCAGAAGAGTGTTGTTGATCTCCAGGGCCACGGATATGTGCATCGCCGTCGGGAAGGTGTCGTTCGAGCTCTGCGACTTGTTGACGTGGTCGTTCGGGTGGACCGGGTCTTTCGAGCCCAGCTCGCCGCCGAGGAGCTCGATCGCTCGGTTCGATATCACCTGAACAAGTCACGTTGGGGTCGAAGATATATTATTAATATCGACGACAAATACATCATATAATGCGTGACGTGATTATAATGTATATACACGCGCCTCGTTGGTGTTCATGTTGGTCTGGGTGCCCGAGCCGGTCTGCCAGATGACCAGGGGAAAGTGCTCGTCGTAGAGACTCCCGCTGATCACGTCGTCGGCGGCTTTGCTGATCGCGTCGGCGACCTTGGGGTCCAGCCCAAACTCCTTGTTCACCTCGGCGGCGGCCTTTTTCAGATAGCCCATCGCGACGATGACGCCTTTCTGGAATTTTTTTAAGTGCTTTCGGAAAAGTATCCCAATACATACACCAGTGGAGTAACGATGAATAATACATTTTTTTAAATGTTGAAAAAACTCCTCTGGCGCGTGCTGTTCATTGCTCATTGGATCAAAATCAAATTGACACAGTTCTAGATAAAAGCTTGATTTCGTCATGATAGTTCTCGGAAACATTGTATTGATTCCAATGACGTATAGCGATAACTTACCGGCATGCGCTCGGCCTGGTCGCCGATCGGGAAATTCATCACCGATCGCATGGTTTGGGCTCCATAGTACTTGTCTGCCGGCACTTTCAACTCCCCGAAGGTATCCTTCTCGGCTCTGAATTCGCCCGATTTCTGTTGAAGAACATTGAAAACAAAAAAAAAAGATCAGATGATTCGCAGCGATGAATAAAAAAAAAGATCGACAAATAGAAAATAGGACGAACACCAAGCATCGCGTGAGGTTTGACGCGTGTCGCGTGAAAGGAAAAGTGAAGGTAAACGTGAAGGAGCAGCAACAGCGGCAGCTGAATGAGACCGAGCAGAGTAACGTCGAAGCACTAAAAGTTTGTCGGTTAGCAGGGAGAACTTTACTGCTCGTCTCCGGAATCGTTAAAGATGATAAGCGGCAGAAATCTATCACCGCATACAGGCCATCGCGCATGTAGATATCTCCGTGTAATATGGCATCCGCTTGGGTCTGGGCTTGTTTTCTAATGTCTTTTAATAATATCATTTACAATTTTTTATTGTCAGGGGTTCTTTTGAATTATTATATTTTGTTGCTGTTCCGTACTAGAGTATACACGAGAATACACGAGAACACCGGTGTATTTTAAGACTTGCCGGTAAACGTATTGAGACTGTGATTTTGAAAGATATGCGTACTAGCTACATCGTATATATTAACAAATCCGTGCCACATATATTATTGTATAGAGCCTTTATATAACAGACTGCTATCGTTGTTAATGGTTTATTCCTACCACCTCATCTAATTTGGTAAGTCAACAGCTTGCATAAGGCAGTTTGCTTTTGCTTATGCCCATCTCTAAGATACAAATATGTGTGTTCTTTTGCATGTAAGTATTACTGCATTATGCGTAATAGATCACATCGTACAATGTTTCCCTTGATCCAATACATTGAATAATCACTATTTTTTATTCTGATCCAATAGTACAGTGCGTTGAGTATCTTGTTTGACGATTGCCAGTGTTTTTATGGATATGTAGGTTTTAATTTTTTTAACGTTGTTATTCGTACAATTATTAATCATACAAGTAGATATTTACCTCATGATTTTTATATTATTTGTGAACTTATAACTTGTTGACATCCTCTTATATTAAGTTGAAAACCGCGAAGGCAAACTCGCATTTTTGTAATAGTTTTATCATTTCTCAATTTGATAAACTGCAAAACATTTTACTTGTTCGATGAATAAAACAATTTTAACCATTTGTGAATATCGTAAAAAGCTTATGTCAATTGTCATTTTTAAGTATACGTGCGTAAAATGGACTCTGTATCAATTCCAACGTGCTGTAATTGAATTTGTGTGATTGATACTTTCATGTAAATTATAAAGTGTTCCAAGCTTGATTCAAATTTCAAATGCGCTATCGAGTAAGTATATACTGGTATTTCTACGAAAGAGTATTCTTCTTAACCTAAAAAAACACTATAATCCTGAATCAACACACAAATGATAAAATAAGCGAACAAAATTAAGATATGCGCATAATGCAATTTGACGCGCTTCACGTCTTTTTGAAATATCTGTTTCAAATAGTTTCAAATAGAAATAAAAGGTGTGATGTGTATAATGTGCTATACATATTAAATTACAATCAACTGGTCCTCTGCATCATCAGCTATAGTGTTATATATTTATTCGTCGATTATGTAAAGCGGCAAAAATTGATTGAGCACAGTGTTCGACTGTTTGATTAGACATATGTGAGGGCTTATCGCGAAAACAAGAGCTTGAACTTGAAATCGAACTTTATCGAGCGAGCGAACGAGAAGAAAAGCGCGAAAGCTCTAGCTGTTCGAAGCCCGGGCATGATGCAAAGCTGAATGATGGGAGTGTAAAAAATGGGGATGTATTGACACGGGACCGAGCCCAAGTGAAGTGTATCATGAAAAATGATTGCAAGTAGGTTGTATCTACCTTGGATGCAGTGCGACATTTGGGATCGCACATCGCGAGCCGGGGCACGAGCAGGGCGCTTATTTCCCTGGGCTGCCGGCCGAAGCCGCTCGTCACTCTCTGCCTCAGGACGTTCATTTTTTTCTGTTGTCCCGGTTTTGACTTTTAAAATAAATACTTATCAGGTGACTTTTGGGTCTACGGAGTGCCCTGTTTTGGGGGGGCTCGGGATGACAACACCAGCTGATGGCGCTGATGCTGTATTCTGCTACTGCGCGCACACGCGCTTCGCCGCCGAGCAGACGAACACCGATAACAATGAGCCATGGTCGTCGAATCGAAGTTATCGAAGTTCCATTTGCCGCTCATTTTCGCGCGCTTCCCCGCACGCGCTTGAATTTACAATGGCACTTGCAGGCATTGTTGTAACTGAAATTTAACGGTTCGAAATATTTCATGATTAATTCTTGTTTTTTGAGTTTAATAGGAATCGTCTAATGTTTAAATGGCAAACGTTGAAAAAGGACCATATTAATGTGCCAAAAGTGCAGTCTACACTTATGTATGATAATATTAAGTTATTCGTGCATATATCTCTAATTGAATAATTGATACGCTATAACTGAGCCCTCACTTGTTTACCTTCGGTTACTATCATACTGAACATTTCCATCAAAATCGTTCCGAGTGCCCAGTTCCCCGTTCGAATTTCGGATCACTTGTTCTCTTTGAGACTCGAGAGATTTCTCTGCACAAGAATAACGCGAGAAGTAACAAAAACAGCGCCACATGCGTTCTGTACGCACTTTCGTGTGGATACCTTTGCATTTGAAATCCCTGCTTCATGAAAAAAAGTGAGAGGAAAAAAGCATGGCAAATATTCGATGTATGTCACGCGCGCGTTAGAAACAACACGCTGTTTTTCGGCGAAACCCTTTTTGCCTAATTTATTTGTTAGGTATGCATCAAGTACCCCATTGCCGTGAAAATTGACTTCCTTCATAGAATCGGTTCTAATCGAACAAAATTAGAACATGCAAAACATAAATATTCAACCTTTATACAATTGTACAATGCACACGCGTTATACATAATATACCACGTAGCCGGCACTGCAATCGTGAACACATTGAAATTTTTCCGAGGCTAACCACTCCTAGTCCTCCCAAAATCCTCCCAGAATCCTCTTAAAAAATCCTCTTTGTCCTCTTGGTCCTCACAAAATACGTTTTAACAAAGTCAACGTCAAAATATTATTGAGGACAGGGAGGGCAGATAGGATTTTTTGAAAGGACAGTCCAGTTCTCACACCTTAAATATGATAATTGGTAATATTATACAAGTGAGCACTGATGGTCGAGGCTGCCAAACTGTTTTGCTTCTGCTAACTGCTAAGTCATGTCTTCAATTCCCAGCACAGTAGTTTTTTTTTTTTTTTTTTTTTTTTTTTTATTGTAAATAATAATTATCCAAAGAATTGCAACAATGAAAAAATATGTGTTGGTTTTTTTTTTTAATAGAAGGACACTCTAAAAATCAAACTCACCTGTTGTTTATTAATTTGTATTGTTATTATTACTTCGGAATGGATGATAACATAAGCTACTTCATAATAAGATGATTTTTTTGACTCACTCGTAAATATAGATAGTAGTTTTCGTCAATAATGCGTATGTCTCCAGGACGATCCCTGGGCCTGAGGGCAATTGCGAAGAAAAAACTACTATTTCACCATGTATTCAATAATCTAACTTTTTTTTTTTATAAATATCAAGGCTCTGATAAAAAAGCTGCAAAATATTATCCTAGAGCAATAATTATAGAAAACTTATCAATAAAATATTGCAATAAAGTACAAGATACATTATAAAATTTTCATCATCATTTACTTGTATTCTTAAAGAATTATTCTGCAACATAATCAAACGTCATTCTGTGTGACTGAGTAGAATAATAAAATATGTGATGCAAACTAATTTTCTTTTTTTAAATTCGACCAATGGTGAGCGCACTGAGGCGCGTTACCACAACCGCTTACCAAGCATATTTTTGATAATTTTTATCATGTAATCTCTTCAGAAGTCACTACTTGACGTGCTACAATTTGAAATATTAATTGTGTAGAACTATTGAAGTGTCTACATTAAATATTAGAAAAAAGAGAAAAAGGTAATTGCGGTAACCTGATTATTATTACATGGAATTTATATACATAATTACAATTGCTTGTACATAAATAGAGTAATTATGGTCATGATCACAATTACTTGTAATTATTTTTCAATTACATGTAATTTCAATTACTTGTATTTAATTATTAGTAGTAAAAATTCAAACTTTGCTTACATGTAATTTCAACTTGCAATAAGGATTTTGCATTAAAAATTGTATTGGGTCTGTCAAGAAGATCACCAAAAAAATTGGACAAGTATTTTTTTCATTTTTCCAATTTTTTTGTTACTGTTCTAAGAAGTCAAAATTTAATTTTGAAACTTAAGAAATTCCTCAGGTATACAGTATAAAAAAGGAAAATAATCTAATTTTTACTTGAAACAAGAAAGTATAAAGTAGCAACGTAAAAATCAATTTTGTGTCTCTCTCTTTTTAAAACAATAAAAAAAAATGATTTGTCGTTTAGAGCATGATAAAGCTTATACAGTATAATTTTTAAAGTACATACTAATATTTCTTGCCTTTAAAAAATATAAATATGATTCTACGACTTGTAAAAAAAAAAAAAACTAATATATTCTTCTTTTCCAAAAAGCAAAGATCACATATTTAAAAAAGTGAATGTAATTAATCAATAAAACTTCAAATCTCACGTGCTCTTGCTTTTTATCCTCTAAGTAAAAGTAATTTGTCGTTCTTATAATACAGCAGCACTTTAAAAATCAAAATTAACTCTTAATATATTTTTTGCAAGTTACACAAATATGATGTGAGTTAACTAATGTTCTGAAAAAACATTATGAAAGTTAAATAGTTTTATTTATTGCCAAATGTTTCATTCCATAAGAAAAGTTGGCAAATTTTTTTTCCGATTACTTAGTGATATAAAAGTTGTTCAGTTTTTTTTAATAATTAAGTTGCTTAAGTTTTTCGTAGGACATACAATATTTTATTGGTTTACGATTTTTAATATGAAAATAATACTATTTAATAATATTTGTGTCTCATAATAACTTTGTCTAAAAAAAAAAAATTATATCATGCATTTAATATATATGCATATTGTGTTAACTGTTTATAATACATTTTTTTCATTGTAAATTTCTTTCGTATCTATGTGTCAGTAATGCGAGAAAAAAAAGGTTATTTAGTAAATATTTGTATGTATGTATACTTTGTTACTGGTACTTATGAAAAGCTGTCGTTATTCAGGTCTTGAGATGAATCGCCATATATATAAAAACTAATTGGTAAGGAAAATTTACAAACAAAACATAGCAATTTGTTAATTAAAATATGTAATTAATTTTGAATTTCTTTCAATACCGAATACCTATCGGTCCTCCCACTTAAGTAAAATCCGCTCACTCCTATAAAATACTATTTGTCCTCTCAAACCCTTTGTCAGTTGATTTTTTCTAAATAAATAAATAAACAAATAAACCCATTCTGCCCTCTCTCGAATCCTCTCAGTCCTCTGCAGTTTTGACGATTATAAAATTGCTCAACTCAAATTTTGATACGCCAAATCCTCTCGCCAGTCCTCTTTACACTTTTTGTGCAAAGAGGACACAAGTGGTTAGCCCCTCGAATTTTTCTGTTACTCATTCGATCGACCGGGGAAAGGTCTCATGCACGTGTTGTTTGTCTTCTCTCCCGTTTCGCATTCTTTTGTCTACCTACATAATAGCCCTTCTTGGCCGGGTCCGGGTCAGTCCCTACATATGAGATATTTGTGAGCTCGCCGAACGTACCCATTTACCCAATATACTTGTATGGATGTACAAAAAAGTTGTTTACACTATGCGTATGAAAAAATAATGCCTGCTCCGGGTAAAAATGTCGTCCACTGTACAAGAATTTTTCGCTCGATCGCGACATCACGACATATGGACGTCGAGCGGATGCGATTCGCATATATTCCTACTTCACTCTGCAGCACAACACAGGGGTTTGCTGCACTGCCTGCACTCGTGTTTTTCAGAGCCGAGCATTAGTATTGGTGATGTATAAGTAGTAGTTTGTTCTATACATGTATAATTCAGCATAAAATACACTGATAGCACAACATCAGAGCCGAACGGACAGAGACAGACAGAACAGAATTACGTTGCGGCGCGCACACACATATGTAGGTATGTACGACTTTTAGGTAGGCTCTTCTCTTCTTACTCTTGGCTCCGCTCCGCAGTAGTCTCTGCAGATATATCGCTAGCGGCTGCACTCTTGTTCTAAACTCAACTTGTATGTGCTCCGATTTGCAAAAGAATATATTTATACGCCGAGTATAACTTATTTATCTACACAGAGGCGTATATTTATATAACAACAGGATCGAGCCCTATGTCAAAGTATCCCGAGTGTACTGGTTGGTAGTGTGTTGAACTAGTTTCGGAGCAAAAGCCGAACGACCGACAATAGGTACCTACTACGAACTTACCATCATGACTAAAGTTAGATTGTTGTAGAGAAGTCGCTGATCATCGCACCAACAACATTATGTTATGTATACAAACTGCAGCAACTTGAGTCGCAATTTACTATACTTGCACCTCGATAAATTCGCTACACGCTGCGTATGTCAGGGGATCAGTGCGGGCTCCGGATCCCTATTATATATAGATACCAAGTATCACCCTCGACGGCCGAAATAATAATGTGCAAGAGCCGAATCGCTGGCGACCACGGTGGCAGCAGCAACAGCACCAGTGCTGTAACAAAGTTGTTCGCGTGGTATTGCGAGGGAGCGCGAGAGCGCCATTGTCGCGGTTTTTCCAAAAAGTGAACTTTGGACGTTGTTGTTGTTGTACAGGCAGTGCAGTGCCCCAGAACCGCTGTATCGGTACGCCGCCGCCAATTGATTCGGCTCGCCGAAATTGAGGAACCCCACCCGCTTGCCGCCCACCCCTCCCTTCCCTCCCTCCGACTCGGAACCCGCATTGGGATCTTCCTTCGTTCAAGCTGACGCGAGAGGTGAGCCCTTATTATTGCCAGCTGCGTGTATTGTTTGTTCAACAAAAAAAAAAAAATGCTTGATTATTTGCCGCTTGCCGCAATTGCACAGTCAAATACATCGTGCACTGCAAGTGTATCGGTCGCTTCGTTTCGACGCCCACATAAATAAGTACCTATATTATATGCCTGTACGACGCACACACGTATTGCACACTCGCACACATATACACGCGCAACGCTCGAGCTTTCGTGCGGCTCTCTGAATTGAAACTGCAGAGAGGAAAAGATTGGTCAAGGCTATCTTCGATAACTTTTTCTTTTTTCTTCTTTCTCGCACATAAGTATTCTCATGTACACGTATATACGCGCGCACGCCAAAAGCGAGAAACATATCAGGGGCCCGCGGGTTCCACACAACGTGGGTAAATGTTGAATTCTACATATACTTTTTAGAATTGGTGAGAGAGCCGCCGCCTGCGCGATTGGAAAGTAGATACTTATTAAAGTATTTTATAATACATATTATTCGCAAGCGCATGCAAAAACCAAATCCAAGGGCGGCTAGAATACAGCGTGCTATTAACTTACTACTACTAGCTATGACGTAAACACACAAAGTAGTAAATCCCCACTCTTGGTTTCCTTTTCGAGCCTATATACTCTATACCCTCGCTCTTATGATCATGATGATGCTTATTGCTTATTCTTGAATCGCATGTTGTTGATGCCACTTCGTATTATCATACATCGGTCCCGCACGACGTGTATCACGTACTTACGCGTTATATACAAACAAACGCTCACACCTCTCTGATGTGATTCAGACTTTGCGGTGGACAATGATTGTATGATGATTGCATGACGGTAAGTATATTATTGTAATACACTCGCACACCGGCTGGCGCGCGAATGATACCGTCCAATTAAATGCTTATCAGTCCCGGTAATCACCCGTCGATCATTTCGGCAATCGGCACACACCGTGCGCGTTCTTTGCCCCGCTGTCTTGTTTTTCGCTTCCCTCTCGAATCTCTCTTGGGTCTCCTAAAAATAGGGAGTAGGTACCCTATATACTTAGTAGTTTTCGTCACAAATGTGCATCTCTCCAGGGCAGTCCCTGATGGGCCCGAGGAGCTAGTGCCTAATTGCCTATGCTGCCAATGTTAAAATATGTTGGCGCTGCGGCTCATGCCGCTCATTCGCTCTCTCATCACTCACGGGAGTCACGGTTAGAGGATCGGGGCCCAGGGTTGCAAGAGTGCCCGAGGTAGGAAAATACACATAGGGACGGATAGGGTACTTACATGGGGAAAGCATCGGATGAACAGGCGGTCCGGCGCTCGAGCGATTACACCGGCGTGTATATACGGCTCCCGGTGCTCCATCAGCCGGCTGCAGCAGACGCGAATGGGTAATGGGCAGACGTTTCTGTGTAACATGCAGCCTGCGTTCTTAAGTTAGTACATTTGAAACTGCAGAGATGGCCAAAAGCGAAGTTTTACAAGCATCGAAATATCACTAAAATTTTCGAGTTGAATTTAACATATTTTTTTGTTTCCACACGCGAATAATAAGTTTTTTATTCGATCGATCATATTGTAGTATTGAGAATCGCAGATATTCTTCGCTCATTTGAGCTTTGCAATGGTCCAGCGCAGTATGGGTAAGCCTGTATATAGTTACATTTGTGGGACACATTGATGTTAAAGTTTTTTCGTCCGCACAAGCGAGCTATATATTCGCATCTCGCGTGTTATTTTTTCTCCCGTCGGACTCCGAGTCAGGCGCGACAAAAAACGCCGTAACCTTGGAGCTCGAGAGTCTGCTAACTTTGTCAGCTTCTATATATGTGCACCTAAATGCTAAAAAGGTATGTGAGAGGATTTCGGGGTGCTGGGCGCCATACTTATCTGCCACAAGTATACAGTGGTTCGATCAATCTGGAGAGTACTTTAGCCCTTTAGTAAATATACGACAGTAGACGTACTTATGGATGTACGGTGTTGACGAACCGCGGGTATCATCCCCGATGCTCCGATGCCGGATATGAAAGTTGTTTACTTTAGTCTTTAAGTAAGGTATAGCTCCGAAAAACCGCCAGATACTCGTCATAATGTTTTTACGCCTCGCGCTCGCGCGCAACACACTCACTCATACAAACTGACTCACTGCACGGAACATTGGAACTCCAAGCGTGCGCGCGCACAGCGATCGGCTCGAAATTACTCACTTTTTTCGGATTTTTTTTTTCTGCAGGGGATCACCAAGGCCGTCCGCGGGGCACTTTATATTATTTATGTACATTATTACACCTCTATCAATATTCAACAATTTTTATCCGCAAATTTATTAGTCTTCTTCGTTTCGTCAATCGAATTCCTTTAAAAAAAACGCATGGGCAATCAGTTGTGAAAAACTTGGTATTTCCCCTCGTAATTTTCGTTTATTACTACTACACTTACGATTATTATGATTACTGATTAGTTCAGAACTTTCAAAAAACTTGGGCTAATTACGTACTTGCACATAAATATGTGAGAAAATCTACAAAAAAAATAATTCGCTACATTTGCATGGTTTGAAAAACAATTGTGGTCAACCTAAAAATCTGATGTGACACATAGTAATTTCAAAAACACATTGTTCAAAAGTTCGGAAAAATCGACTAGCTCTTTTCGTTGGTACAGGCTGGCGATAAAATTGATTACATATAAGTACAATAAAATATGTTATCAGGGCTTTCAAATGAAACTTGTTGAGAAAAACAAAAAAATCCTCTTAATTATTTTTGGTGTTGTAATTATTGATTATTTGGGGTTTTTGCAATTAAATCGAGGACGTTCAAAGCTCATTCTTTTATAATACAGGCATTGTGGATTTTTCCAATGTACCAATCCAACCCCACACGCATACCACATTGCTGAATATTTAAACATTGCTGACAAATTTAAATTCAAGTTTTATCTTAACATAATGCTTAAACAAAGATCCCTATTTTTTTGTTGACGTCGAGTCCTGATTATCTGTCACAGGCTAAACTACAATGGATAACATGACCTAAAATTTTTTATAATAATAAGAGAAAAAATATCAAGACATAAAAATGCTGTAAAGAAGCAAGTGATAATTAGTTCAGTGAGATGAAACTCGTGTGGTCAACGCCAATCAAAATTTTTCAATCGATCTGTTAAGAAAATCTACATTGTCATCCGATTGGTCGTAAAACATATCTTATCTATTATTTTTTGACAAAAAAATTATGATTTCATTTTTTTTAATAGACTTTTTAGATTTGAATTTTTAGCGTCGCGTTTCTTGCTTTCAGCCGCAACAGAACGTAGAGAAAGCGTTATCATAGTAGCGTACAAACTTTGGTTTTGATTCGTACAAATAGGCTTCAGATGTACCTTTGATCGAATCTGTAAATTTTTTTTGAATGTAAAAAAAAATTATATACATTTTCTGTAATATCTTTTTCGTATTTGTAAACGCATTGAAAAATTAGCCTGACTGATCCGAGTATTGTGGTGCTAAAGTGTATCAGAGTATTATTGGGACATGATCAACTGTCGAGACATTGACCCTATTATTATTTTAGCTTAATAGATCAACTCTCTTTATACACAATATTTTAGTTTTGATTTCTTAGACACCTAATTTTGCAGTTCAAATACCTATACATAGGCATGTATATTATATATATATTATATAGGTATATATATTATGTATATCTATATATTTTGACTATGGTGGACATAGTAATTTTTATTAGTACAGTATGATAATTTTTGTACGACTGCCTATTAAAATTATTATAAAAAATATAACTAAAATTACTATAAACGCTATAATTTGCGTCATCAGGCGAGTATGTCTCACCTTTCTTAAAAAATATAGTGATTTTTAATATACTTGTGATAAATTTTGTAATACCACTTCTCTCCATGTATGCTTCATAATTAGGTATAAATTAAAAAAAAACAACAACACTTTTTAAATTCACAGTATGCTTTTTTTGCTTTATGCAGCCAATAGTCAGAACATTCTAGTGTCTGATACTGTTAAGTTGTTAGCAGTGCTTATTAACTTACAAATCTGTAAAATCCCTGAAGTTCAAATTTATAGCAGTATAAGTTATGCAGAAATAGCATCTGAACGAAACTTAAACTAATGACGAACAGTTCAATAATGATTGGTCCTCTCTAATATAACAGTGCAGCATCTATCATCCTTAAAATTCGCCAAATTGCGAATGGTGCCAGTAGACTGTGGTCTTTATCAGTAAGATCTAATACATACGTGACTTTCGGCATTGAGAATATAAATAGCTTCATATCATAAATGTGATAGGATTACATATTTTTGAGAATCGTTTAAAGCTTAATTTGGTAATGGTCGCATGGACTTGTACATAACTATACATAGAAGCAAGCCCATACAGATAAAAATACGAAGACAAAGAAAAAGAAGAAGTAATACTTAGAGATAAGAAGCAGCCGACCACATAACGACCACACAACGACTATACTGCATATACATACAAACGACAAAGAAGCCGTTCACGTTTATATATATATATATATATATATATATATATATATATATACGTCGTGACAAGGTCACGCGACGATTCATATTATATATATATATATAATATATACGTTCGTGCGTGGTCAGTTTTTTCTACTTCCGAGCCTCATTCTCCCCCTTCTACTCGTTATATATGCCATGCATATACGTCTTCACTTGTTTTGGGCTCCCTCATTCTCACGCATTATTGCGGCCAATACTCATTTTTGCATTGATCAGCAGGAAACGGATAGAGGCTTATTATTTCAGTACACAATCGACCGAGTGCAGCTGCTTTTGTATCCCGGCACGAATATTTGTGCTGCTTTTTTGACGTTGCATTGCTGTAATGCTTCAAGTTTTTTCAGTTAACAAATACTAGAAAAATACTGATATTATTTATTTTTGCAATTTGACTCTTCCTTCTAGTACAAATGATTAAAACATGAAAGAAGAATTTTTGTTCTACAATTGTGTCTGGAAAAATACCAGGGCAAATAATGTCTGGTAATATTTTTACAATTCAACAGACATCTGAATAAATTACATTTTCCTCTTCTATAAACCTTTTATCGATACGTACAATTTGTGTTGATTGAATTCTTCTTCAAAATCGTTTATTTTCCATAAGCTACAATAAATAAAAGTATATACATCAACATTGTTGAATCAGCATGTTAATGTAGGATCACAATAGATAGCATTCGATGGAAAAAGCAGATTACGCTAAAAATAGGTATCCACGCTTGGCCAACTACGACACACCGGAGGGATCTTTCAGTCTTAATACATGAAGGTCAAACGTTCGATCAATAGAGTTCATTGCTCCAGCTGATACTGTATAGAGTTATTCAAGTATATGAAATAGTACATACTTAGCTACTGTTCTTACACTTATAACATACATGTGTTGTATGTCTAAATTTACTTATAACTCAGTCTTTTTCTGAATTTTTACACACGTAAACTTGTACACAAACATTTGATTGTTGGCATATGATCATCCAGTCAAATATGGGTCCTGTATTCTATAACACTTCCTATTATTTTATTAACGATTGTGTTCGTAAATTATTATCGCAATCTGCCTCAGTCTGTTCACTGGATTATGCCTGGCCAGTCAATTTGCGAGTCTGATTCTACCGTCAAGATCATGTCTATTAGTATGGACATCAGTGAACTGTACGTATTACAAACACAGCTCTCAGTCAACGTATATGTGAGAAATTCTACAAAAAAATAACATTTTTTAAGTCCAACAGTAGATTAGATTTTTTTTTAATCTCCCACTGGACCTAGAAACGACAAAAACATTTTGAACTCGCAATTTTTTTTCTATACTACAGTCTTCAAGTGAAAAAAGTAAAAATATGCAAAAAATGAAATTTTTTCGTCTGATTTTGCTACTTAAACCCCACTGGGTCAGAAAGTAAATGTGAATGTGTTGTTTTCGGAATTACTTAAGGCTCAAGCTAAGAACTTTTCGACGCCCTAAAATTGTTAAATAATGAAACAATTTCATTTTTGTTGGCACGTGTAACATCTTAAAAAAAGCTTCAAAAAGTGTCACAATGAGTTAAATCATCCGTTGGATGAAAAGAAAAGAGAATGAGTATGCTACATGAAAAAATTACAGCCTTGTCCGGACCTCACACATGTCTTTTTTGGAATCTCTATGCACACACTCTGTGCAACGTACGACGTGCAACGATTCAACTTTCATTTGAATGACGTACGACCACCATCGCTGTCTCGTGTTACTTTTGGAAACAACTTTTGTACTTTGCAATATCATCCTTTTTCTGAGACACTTCCCTTCTCTCTCTCTCTCTCTCTCTCTCTCTCTCTCTCTCTCTCTCTCTCTCTATTTCGCTATCTCTCTCTTTCACCGTCCGTTTATGTTTTCCTGAAGTCAGTTACAGAGGTGTGTATTCAAACATTGAGGCTACTGTTTTCTCAAAAAATTTTTTCTTTTCAATATGATACGTTCCGTTTGGATAGAATAATTTTTTTTAGTTTCAACTACGTATTAATTTCCTTGTTCACACATTTTTTAATTCAAATTTGATTATACGTATGGAATTGTTATTATACTTTCAAATTGCATTGTTTTTAAGGTATCTGAGGGCCAAGTAGTTCTTAAAAACAGCTCTACGCGTTAAATAAAACACTATTATGTATACGAAATTTCATACTTTAATATCCAATTAAAACTATTTTTTTTCACATTTTTGTAGATTAAAGTTCAATATTTAATAAATTTTCAGGCTATACTTTTTTTGAGTAAACAAAAGTATTTTGTAATTTTTACGTATTTTATTACTACCCCATAAATAATACACGTCCAATTTTTTTCAAATATGTCCATTAATAGCTTTATCCAAGTACCAGCGAGTTTAACGTAAAAATTGCTATACTCGACGCGCGGAGCTGCTTTGAGAACTACTTAAGGATTGGAAAACATCAAGACGGCAATGTTTACTTAACATGTCTGTATCCAAGCTTTAATAAA
This sequence comes from Copidosoma aretas, assembly GCA_030522625.1. Lineage (NCBI taxonomy): Eukaryota > Metazoa > Arthropoda > Insecta > Hymenoptera > Encyrtidae > Copidosoma > Copidosoma aretas. The sequence goes on from JAPYYV010000357.1 coordinate 44,480, forward strand.
GTAGGATATAAAGTATATGACTAGATGGTAAAGTAGGATATAAAGTATATGACTAGATGGTAAACTAAACTCTAATTTTTTCTGCAATAAAAATGGAAATCCCAATTGTTTATCAACAATAATATTAAGATGATCAATAAATTGTTCATTACAAAAGAATAATACAGTATAATAGAGACAAATGTTTTTTGATAATGTTTTTTTTTTATAGTTTTTGACGATGTATTTTTTAATCCATTCATAAGAGTTTTTTTTTTTTAATTCAATAAATATATTCATTCTATCATATATTTGCACCTACTGCTTTTCAAAACACTATATATATATATATGGACTAAAATTCTTGGAAACTTTTCTATGTATCTTTTTTTATTTTTTTTTATCATGAAAAGTATTCTTGTTATAATAATATGTTTCATACATGTCAATGTTTTCAATCAATTATTTTAAATTATGAGCTAGTGAAGTATTTTTCGATTTAATCATCTCAAATGGAACTCTTTATACACACATTTACTTAAACGACAAAAAGCACATCAACGTTTTATTTTTTCGCTCTAAAAGTGAAATTCCAAAAAACTGAGGGTGATAATTTTGAGAAATTCATTTTTTGACTTATGGCATTTGCACGACTAACTCAATGTCCTTTCTTGAAAGTCATACTCGATTTTGACCTGTATTAATAACAAGTGATTGGAGCAATTTTTTAAATTTTCTTGTCAAGAACAATATAGTTCTCACATTGGCCAGTTAACTGAAGTTAAAAAACTTCAATTTGGGGCTAGCGTGATGTAGAATGATGTAGTATTAATGTAAAAGAAAATTTTTTTTTGATGAATATTATACTTATTGGAAAGAGCGTGACGTTATCAAGTGATAAGTTGCGTTGTATGTAGAGACATTTCTTTAACCGATTACGCTCGCGCAACGTATGCAGTCGCTTTTTCAAGCTGCGATTACTTCGTATCAGAGTTTCAAGTAACTTTCCATAAAGGTTCCTCTCGGATAAGGTGATAAAAAACTATATCAACAGTATATAATATCAAGTAGTAGTAATGGATCGGAAGAGTGCAAGCAATACATTGACTTATCATCGAAGAAAATAAAACAATCATAATCATAATTAAAAAAGCATAAAAATAAGATTCCTTTATTACTATTAGAATTTATATGAAGAATGTCAGAGGAAGTATAAGGATTATAATACATAAAAAAGAAAACTGTTAAAATATATTTAAAGCCGTTTTTTAAATATTTAAAATAATTAAAATTAAATATGAATTAAAACACCTGCTGATCCACGAAAAATTTTACCAAAATAGTATGAGTTGTAACAATGTAACATGAAAAGACTGGTGCGGCCTGTTAAGAGCAGGTAGTTTTTGAATACTTTAATAATATTATGGATACCACTTTTGAAGAAAATGTAGGAGAAATTTTTTAATTTTAATACATCAATAATGTGGAAAACACGCTAAACGTATCAGAACTGTCTTGAATATATGAAAAATTAATTATAAGCTATCAAAGATAAGTGCGATGCAAAGATAAAAGTATAACATTGTTTGTACATTTAAAATACTGATTTTAATTGAAGTCACCAGCAAATTAAGAACGAATCCACGCATGGATAGAGACGTGTTATGACATCTACAGTCCAATAAAAGGTTTATCAACAAATAATAATTAATGTTCATAAGAGCATTCAATATATATATATATCTGTGAGTTTCTATCTTACCGACTACTCAACGTGGAACATTTTTAGTTTTCATTTTCTAGATATTTTTGTAAAATAATGAGAAGACGCACAAAGTGTATGCTTTATAAAAGAAAATTTATCACTTCATCATTCGTGTATTGCTACAATAACCTATTAAAAATAGATTAATAAAGAATTAATTTTTAAATGATTTTAACTATCATCTCCCTTGTTGTGAATATTATACTGTCTTGTAAAATAAATTATTTTGGATTCAAACGATATTAAAAATTTTCTCATTCTTTATTACGGAATGGAAACGATACCAAAATGCTTGTTGGTCAATTTGACAGTCTAGTCAAAAATTTCGTGGAAATCGAAATACTATGCTTTCTGAGTTCTCTCTGACAAATCATTAAAATATATAACGTATAAATTATCAGCTTTTCATGACCTTACGTTGTACCTCAGTTTAAGGGCTTATTTCAGAAAGTCTTAGAGCTTACACTTCTTAATTACTCTCAAGCTGAATCATTTCTACACATAATGGTATCTAATACAAAGCAAACAATCGCCCATGAGTATCTTTTGAAAGTTAAAATGATTTACCCTCATTACTTTTCAAAAATCGTATGAATAGGCACGCAAAATGCAGTTGCTATTTAAAGCTATCAAAGTTAACTTGTGGAATAAATGGTAACGTCGCCGCTCCGTTGGTTATACGAAGTCCCGAGATACCACAATTAAAACTGCCATTTACAGTACGTATAAACGCTTGAAACAAAATATTTAACATAAAAATTGTAGTTTTTCTAAAATACATCTACATTGTATGGATAATGGTATACTTTTGAATCGAGCTAGTGAAAAGATATACATTTAAAAATTTTATTTCATCTGACTATCGATTAAACATAGGAAAAAATTTGAATTTGCATTTAATCCTTTACAGCATATACATAAATGAACATATAGAGAGTAGAAGGTTTTCATTTAAAGGCATGTGAAGGCTTTATATATATACATATATATGTATGATAAATTTATAGCATTCTGAATGTGTTTTCCTCTCCCAAAGCTATATTTTCTTAATATTTGTCATTTTCTATGAAAAAAAAATTTACTGTCAAAAAATTTCTGATAAACTTTCTGACAAACCCCATATACGTATGCATATTCTTTATAGCTAATGCATTATACCCTCTCTTGATCAAGTAAATTTTCTCTCGTTACTTATGAATGTACTTTTCTTTCAATCCCGACACTTTTCACTCATATATGAATGATCGGATATTCACTAATTATGAGTGGAAATTGACTTCGATTATACATTTTACCAATATAATTAGCAAAAGTAATTTTTTCATACACGAATATACGATTAGTTTGTCGAATATTTTTAGAACTTTCAGAATTCGGCATGTTTTCTTTGGCAATTTTGTTTGTTCAATCGCTTAGTTGGTGTCTTACAATTCTAGTACCCTGAGTCCAGAATATAGCTTCCAAGCCATTGACACTCTCTTTTAATGCCTGATTATTTTAAATTTACATCGAAGTTAATAATAAGTCAAATTATGTTATTGACTATCCATTGCATATTGTGTTCTTGATTCAATAGTTCATTGATCTTATTTTCACATTTTTATCGCGATAACACGAGAATTCGAAATTCATAACGCAATGAGAATGGTATAAAATTAATTAAAAAGTTATAAAACTTTTTTAAATGTGAAATCACTGTCTCAATTAAATGCCGGTAACCAAATTTTACTTCGCAATCTTATTTTAATCTTAGAATCAAAACATAAATTATTCATCCAAAGTAGAATTTTTCCTGTATTTACTATGTCATTACTAATTGTTAATAATAATAATAATAATAATAATAATAATAATAATAATAATAATACAAGATTGTTTAATGTTGCATTCGACATGCTAATGTTCGATAAGTTATTCAGTTTCAAAATAGTAGTTTTCGTCACAAATGTGCATCTCTCGAGGGCGGTCCTGGATGGGCCCAAGGGCGCGGGCGCTTGCGAAGCACATGAGTGGCGAACGCTATTTTTCCTACTGAGGGCGCACCAGCCTCACAAAAACGCCCGAAGTAGAAAAAATCATTTGCATAAACGTCACCGTAGATGACCATGCTTTTAAAGATAGATGTATTAAAAAAGGTGGCTTTATGTATATGCGTGGAATCTTAACGATCAGTAATTATTTTTTGCTACAAAAAGTATATACAAAAATAAAATGGATAGGTTTTTATCGCAAGTGTGTAGAGGAAACGTATTTACTGCGTAGTTGTTCACACAGTTATAAATAAATTGCACACTTAAGAACTGATTGGTGAATTGGAATGCTCATTAGTGTTTGAAAATGTATTAAGCGTAAAATACTTATTAGAATTTATCTTTAAAGCTACTCATCACACTACACGGGCTTGTATACGTTGGATATCAATAGTCATTTTAATATTCAGACTCGATTTATCAAGGATTGTTTAAAAAAATTAACTATAAGGTGTTGGGATTGGAAAATATAATAGTATACGTTCTTTCGATTCAATCATTTGTTCCACACGTCGTGATCTAGTCATTAATTATGAGTCAAGTTATCGTACAGATACAGGCACATAATGCAGAGCCCAATTATACGTCACATTAGTTTCTGTCATATACGAATATCTATAATCAGTCAAGGCCGTTCGCTTATCTGATCATGCAGCCGAAAATGAGGAAAAAATTGTGAAATAGACTTACTTAACAGAACAATAACACATTCAGGAAAATTTTTGTTCATCCTATACTTTCACAAGCAGGCATGCAGTATAGCTGCATATAAAATATGAATATGTATTTATTTTTGAAGTTATATGCATTGTCATGAAAGTATTTCATTAATGTATTCATGTTTTTCGTAGGAATTCATAAATATGGATGAACTTGACGAAATCGATGATGACTTCAGGACTGTACCTGGATCTTCGGGGAGCGAGAGCTCGGCTCCTGTTACTTAGTAAGTTGAATTTTTTTATTCTCATTCGCGTCATTGGAAAAAAAAGAAAAAAAAAAAAAAAAAAAAAAAAAAAGAAAAGAGAAAAAAAAAAAAAAAAAAAAAAACAAAAAAAAAAAAAAAAAAACGAGACAAAAGAAACAAAAAAGCGTCGAAACAGTGCCATAGGCCGCGCATTAGCCGTCTGCGTGGAAGTCCAGTCAAAATATGAATTGATTATTAGTTTATCATTACAATTTATTGATGCCGGACTTTAGTTTCCAGCGTTCACTGCAAGGGAGTTTATGCATGGGTCGGACTTGTGAGTTTTAGACACTGTATCTTGCCCCCTTCACTCTCCCATTTAATTTAACACGAGAAGCGTAACGGATTCGGACATCCAGTGCATCATGAAAATGTACCTTAAGATTCAAATTATGATGGTAGTTTTAATAACAATAATAGGCAAAAAATAAGAGTCACCTTTTATTTATTAAAAAAAAAGGTTCAGACGTTTTAGCCCCTTAAGTCAAGCGATGGTCCTCCTGTACATTAAAATTTATAAAAAAGTGTTTATGAATAAAATTGTTTTTTTTTAGAAATATACATCTCTAACTTTTACTATTTAGATAATACTGGCATGGGTGTGGGAAAAACCCGTGAATAAGAAAATAAAATGATGCAGGTCACCTTTTCAGTGATTTATAGGTACAAAATGATATATATGCTATGAGTTGATTCAAAATAACGTTTCCGAACAGTGATACGATGACTGATAATTTATGCCACCTAATTTATTAGTTCTATGTTTTGTTTAAAATTATCATGGTCTTGTTGATGATATAATAAATATGAAAGAATATTGTAAACGAGATCCGATCTCGCAATAGAGGCGAAGGGAAGTATACATATAGACAGATCAATCGTTCCCGTTGTGACTAGCTCGGGCGTGATATGTGGCTGCTGAAACCAATAACTGGACGTTTTTGGAAAAATACAGAGATAATATCGGCAACCTTATTTTTCTTTTCCTCTATTACTTTCACTAACGAGCGGTCCTTGCCCCTTGTTCTCTCAATGCTTATATCTCTGTGGAATATTCATTGAGGTCGCAATAAACAATTGATGTAATTCACCAGTTTTAAACTATTAATAGAGCGTTGGGGTGTTAAATAATTTGTTTTCATGTCGTGTTTACTTTACCGTCCTGGGTGTCTAAAATGTACTATTAGAACTTGAAAATTTCATCGTCTTGAAAATTAAGTAGAAACAGTCGAATCAAGTAAGACGAGCCCACGACGGGCTGGTGAATCACAGTGACTGTAGACCTTATACCTGTTCGGTTCTATATGAATTTGATGATTTTCAATCTGCAAGTACTCAATGAAAAGAGAAAGTTGAAGAAAAATGTTCAGTAAACCAAGAAGTTGCTTGAAAATCAATCAAGTCTGCATCAAAAACAAATTGTTTTTGTTTCCAGCTACGAAATGATAGATTTTACTGTGAATTTCATCATATAAATTTGAGTTTTTTCGAAGAAAGCACAATTCATAGATTCAACGTCGTTACAGATTTTCAAGAAATAAGCATATCTAGAGTTAGTTACAGATCGAACGTTTTGTGATAAGCGTAAGGGATCGTTGATATATCGTGACGGTGCTAGCTGCGGCTTGCCCATGTTATTGGTATAGGCGAGCTGCAGCTAGCACCGTCACTATGAACGGCCCCTTAGAGAAAGCGTATACGGTCAGATTAGATAATAGTGGTGATGATTTTCGCCCGAGTCATGAGTTTCATAACAACGCGAAGCAAGTTCTTACTGTTGATACGGACGATGAGAGGGGGTGGTGGGGGAGAAGACTTTGCGCGAAGGCTTTTGGTTACCCGGCGAGACAAAAATAAAGAAATACCGAGAACAAAACATTAGTCTTCAAATAGAGGCGTTCAGCCTCGGGGGTCATTAAAATCCTGCGACGAAACATATCTACCGATGCGCTTGCGAATATCGTTCTAATAGAGGCATACTATAACGCATATCAGAGCGCATGTACCGCACTATACACTTTGACGCCTCGAATTGTGCGCAGTGCAGCCGTGCCTGCAGGGACGTAAAAGCAAGCGTTACAGTATCAGCGCGGAGAGGAATGAGCATGATGATGAGTTACAAGCTCCTGCCGCAAGTCGCAAGCTCTGCACACGCGGCAAAAGCTGCGAGATTGAAGGCCGCACCGACGTTGTAAGAATATAACCCCCCCCCCCCCCAACTACACACAGCAGAGGGGGTGGGACAGAGAGAGAGAGAGGCGTCAGGGAGGGAATATCGCGGTGCGCGCGCGGCTCTCTCTTATCTCGCGCCGAGGAGGCGTGGGCCAGTCGGCCGGGGAAGATTCTCGCTCCCTCCGCGGGAGCTCGCCAGTCGAGGAACGTGTGCCACGCGTCGCGCATCCCATCGAACCGCGGCCAGCGCGTTGTCGTGCAGTATAAGTCATAAGTATACACCGGCGCCCGGCTATTATTAAACACCAGCTGCCGTGGTTTGGCAGCAGCGAGCAGTGGCGGCCGGCCGGTGTGCCCCCCCCCCCCCCCCCCCCCCCCCCCCCCCCCCCCCCCACTTAGTGGAGTCGTGTGACGCAGATCGCAACGAATAGCCGGCGAGGCGGTGCGGCACCGCTGACCTGGACGACGACGATCGTCGGGCCTCGAGCATCCGGGCGGGGATGGAGTTCGGCCACGCGAGGAGCTGGTTCCAGGAGACGGGCGTCTCGGACGGCGGGTGGATTAGGCCGGAGGCCCTGGGTTGGGACGATCGGTGCGCCTCGCCGGTCTGGTCCGAGTGTCCCCTGTCGATCGTGCCCCCGGAACTGTGGTACCCGCGAGCCCAGGAGTTGGCGCACCAGGAGCCGCAGTTGCGCCCGGCGCTGGCCAGGAAGGAGCTCGACGTCGAGGATGAGGAGCCGGAGGACGAGGAGGAGGAGGAGGAGCCTCTCGAGGACGAGAGGGAGGATAAGTTGCGGGCCGTGGTTGCGCCGGTGGGCAGGAACCTGGGGGTCGGATCCAAGCTGGCTGTCAGGTCTGGGGAAAAGAGCAGGTATTGTTTGGGGTATTCTGCGCGCCAGCGCCGTATACTTAGTAGCTTTCGATCGGAGCCGTCGCCGGGTGGCTATGATACGGTGATTATTATCTTGCTCCCGTGATAAATCGTAATCTGCTGTGGATATTCATTCGGCTCGGGCGGTCGTATGATACTATGTCGTCTAGGCTGATACGTTTTTCGTATCTCATGCTTATTTGTGCGTTTTCGTGTTGGAGCCATAATAGGCGAGTCAAGCGTTGCAACGAAGAACGTTGTGATACCACTATGTACTCCGGAATTTTACGGCGCTATACCTATACTTATAGAGGATCGCTCGACGAGGAACATTTGTGCATTTTTAAGTACTTGGACGAAAAACATTGTTTTGGCAGTGCAGATTTTTTCACACACAATGTTCGAAATTTTGATAACATAATCATTCGTCGGAAAAATTCGGGGGATCATGTTTTTTATCGGAAAATTTTATATAAAGTTAGCTGTGTACTTATACAAAGCATAAACTGGTATGCATAATCGTTTGGGTCGCTCCAGTCGTCAGAGTTAGAATAATCTGTTGAATGCTACTCGAGATCCCAAGTCCCAACGGAAGGGTAAGAAAAATTTAAACGACTTTGAAAATTTAAAAAACTTAAGAATTAAGCTCAGGCTAGTATACTTTGTGCTGTATCAAGCGAGCAAAAGGAAACTACAAGTGCTTTTATAATTTGAACGATCTCGTTACATTAGTCACGCATCCGTATGGGATATTTATTATTTACATTTTCGAACGAACATAATTGTTTACATCAAGTTGTTGTCAACCTATAATCCCTGAAGTTCTTATCTATTTAAATTTACACAAACATGTGTTTGTGGTCAACAGGTCGTTGATGTGAACTTTGTTTTTCGCCTGCTGGATTCATAAAACTTACGATGAACATATTGATTTTTTTTACATTTAAAAATTTGCAAATAAGAGACCTTGGGGGCAAGGTAGTGTAGTTTCAATCGGCTTGAGTGGTAAAAATTGATAATCATCTTATTTATCATAACATCTGGGTTCAAGACCCATTAAATCAATATACATGAAAACATATAGAGTTGAATTATAATTAAATAAATTCTAAAGTAGACTTATTACAGTTTAATTATTCTTACATTTGAAAATTATTAAATACGCTATTTTATTAACTCTGTGCAGCAATTCGGAACAGCGCAACCTAAATGAGAAAAAGTATAAGAATTTCAAAGCTATAAATTAAGAGCCACTAATATTTACCGTTATCAACGTATCATTAACAAATTTAACTGAAAAAAAAGTAGGTCGCAAGTGCCGAGCGATTTAACAAGTCCCCCTAACGGACACCTCAGTTACTAACGCCAGTCAATCAAATCCATCGTTCTTGTTAAGCGATACCAACCGATTATTTTTTTCAGTGCAGACAAAGTTTTTCAAATATCGATTGTTTGTTCAACGTGAAACCATTATTAACGGTCTAAAGAAGAAACAAATGTTTTCATAAGAAATTCATGTAATCTCATTGTAACCTAACACCACTGTTGTTTCCTATTGGGAGCGAGAGAGAAGTTGGAGAGGAGAATAGCGCTGATTGTCACTTTCACATGTGATCTTATGGACGTTCCCCTCAGAATGCCAACGGCACACAGTGGGAAAAACATTGACTTTTTGGAAAACAGTCTGCCTTCACTACAAATCTTAATCGATTTTGATCATTTTTTTTTTTTAATTTTTGTGAACACAATTGACCGTATAACTGCGACTTTTTCGATTAATGTCTAACATAACCTCAAAACTAATTTAAAACTCTAAAAATTAGCTTGAGAGAAATTAGGTTTTTATCTTTTTTTTGATCATTTATCTGTCTGACATTTGTGTAGTAATTGAATCATGTTGATATCAAGACAATGTAACACCAACCATAAAAAAAATTTTTTTACTTCATTTAAATATCCTAGCTGGATAAAAACAATGACAGAATTATTTAAAAGATTTTTTCAAAACTTGTTAGTAATAATACATGATTGATAATTTTCTTTCAACTAGTAAATAGCTGTTCGTAAGATTATCGGTATTTGATATATTATTTAGGTTATAACTTATTCTAGTCAAGAAGTGTGAGCTACTCTTTTGACCGATTTGTTTTATAGGTGTCAAATAAAATTTCAATAAATTGAAGGGAATCTTGAAAAATGGCAGATGTACGAATTGTTAATTATGAGGTTATGAATTACAGCAAAACAAAAAAAATAAACCAGAATTGCGTTCTCAAATTCGCAATCCTATGCTTCTTATTGCATGCAAAAAAATAAGTATCAAATTTTGACTAGGATATTTGAACGAAGTAAAAAGTTTTTTTTTTTAAGGTCATGATGTTACTGGATTTGTAGTGAAGGCAGAATTTTTTCCAACAAAAGTCATTTTTTTCCCACTGTGTGGCAGCCGCTTTAACTATTTTTTTGCTATTACCCCGAAACGAGGGCAGCATATGTCATTCTCGCTCCCAATATGTAGGTAGTACTAGGGGTAAAAGTGGGTATTATTGCGGTTTTTTTTTAAAGGATAGCTTTAAAGGTCTACGGTAGAAAAAAAGGTTGTCTAATCGCTGTAATTCTT
>JAPYYV010000358.1:0-34687 GCA_030522625.1 Copidosoma aretas
TCATCATCATCATCATCATCATCATCATCATCATCATCATCATCATCATCATCATCATCATCATCATCATCATCATTATCATCATCATCATCATTAACATCATCATCATCATGATCATCATGTCATCGTCATTATCATCATGATCATCATCGTCATCGTCATCGTCATCGTCATCGTCATCACAATCATCGTCATCGTCATCATCATTGTCATCATTATCATCATCATCATTGTCTTGTTGTCCTTTTCTTCTAGTGCCGCTTTTCGGTTTTTATCTCTTAGACTAACGCTGTGAAAGCGTAGTGCTTGGCAAGGCAACTAGCCTTGTATGATATAATGGAGCTATGTAACGGTAGACTTTTAAACAACACTGTACAAGGAACTTATTGAATTTACTGTTATAAATCGGCGCACAAAACTCTCGCGCTAACAAGGACTAGAACTTTTGAATCGCGCGACCGTAAAAGTTGGAGTCCTTTTCCGTCTGTTTCGGCACACAACCTGTGGATTATTTTAAGGTATGTAATCAAAATATTTTTTCAGAGTGCGTTGGACTGTTTTATTCCGTGTACGGAAAAAAGCAAATGTTACATCTCCGAGCCGCGAGGGGGTTTGAAGGTTTAAATGTCATTTTCCTTCGTCTTCTTTTCATCTGGCTTTTTGTCCACCCTAAAGTTAAACTTTGTGATTATTCTTTACTTTTTTTTAGAAGGGGCGAGGAGGGGAGATCTCCAAAAGAGTTGTTCGGTCCGAAGGACCGGAGAGAGAATCGGTTTTACCAGGGTGCTTACCGACTAAAACTAACCTTCTCGCATGGGGACCAGTGCCTTTCTAGAAGACAAGGGAATTAAGGGCGAGGAGGGGGTAACGGAAAATAACATAGAAAATTTGGGGTCCAACTCTCGCTCAAAGAGATGAGTGGGTGGCTCTTACGCGTCTGGGCGAAGCTTATTAATTCAATTTGAGGCAACGGATCTCCACTAAATTTTTTGTACAGTATTGTTTGGCAATAATATTAGACATGTGTCTCAGCGTTTAACCAAAAAAGCCTTTTTTCACGAGACATATCGATTATTATCAATATCACTCTCGATGCAAGTTGCAAAGTGGCATGTTATGTTAGATGATCTTACTTCGGCTGAAACGAAAGCCAAACTGAAGCCCTATCATATAAAAAAAAAGACTTATCGAATTTTGGTCCCCTGATCGAAAGTTATAGCGATTTAAATGTAAATCGAGAATTTCTGACAAAAATCACCGTTATCTCATTTTTAGCAATTTATGATGCTTTTCCTTAAAACGCTGTAAATTTTGATTGGTAGTTGTAAATCGAACAATTTTATTTTATTCAATCGATAGGGCTTAATCCTAGCTTTAATTTAAGCTTTATATGAACACTTGAACTATTTAAGTAGCTAATCGATACGTGCAAGAAGCACACGCATTTTTTTTTTTAAATTGACAAAACTTTACTTTTACAAAATGCCGCGTATCTTTTGACTAAATAAATTTGTGGTAAAATCGCTTTAGATACTTGTTGTGAATACTATTTCAGGTAGAATCGCCGTGGAAAAAAAAAAAAAATTTTGTTGACTAATTTTTTTTTGAAGGCCATTTTTGACGTCGTTTTGAGCAGCTTACGGCAGGATCAGTCATCTATACATTAATTTATAGTATTAACAATCACGTGTTACATCACTAAAATTCAACGTTTAATCAGATTGTATTTTTACAACAACTGCATTTCACAAACTAGAATTAACAAACATACTAGCGGATTGATTAATATACTGATTAATTTTGGTGTTTTACTTGATAACAATCATTTCAATACAGGAAGATGGTATCGTAAAACTATCTAAGTTTTAGTAGATTATCACTTAGATTTTTTTCAAACAGCCTCGCACAACGCAATACGATCCTTTAGTGACGATTTTGTTTTCTCAATTTTTCATCGGTAAAAAAATTTGTTGTTTTTTACCAATGAAAAGGCATATATTTAGATAACAGTAGAGAGAGTTGATAGAATGTTGGTGTGCACAATTAGAACACAGATGATAACGGGTATATATCACTGTATTTGCAACGTTTCGATAGCATTTCGCTATCCTCATCAGGCAACTGAAAAAACGACAATATGTTGGTTTACAATCGTTCAAACACCGACGCTGACGTAGAACGGCTATCATAGTATACAAAGCTAAAAAGCTTAAAAAAGTTTAAAAAAGCATGTATTTCGAATTAATAAAAATATTTTTTTTAATCTGATTTTTCACACGGGAACGCTAGAGTCACTTTTCACTCAATCTAAACGCAGCGTTCTTACTGCGGTGAGTTTAGTTTACTATTCATTTTATAACTTTCCAAAACAGTCTGAATAATAATAATCCTAATTTTTTTTTAATGTTTATCTATTAAGGAGGTAGTCAGCTTTGATTCTATTTGTCGTTTGATTATTCTACTTTTTTTAACGAAGATATTAAGCAAATAATCAACACACTAGTCACACGTAGTGCACTGATACGATGCTTGATTTATATTTATTTCTAGTTTGCCATAGACGAAACCAATTTATTGGAAATATATATCAAAGGTATATTAGAACGTTTCCAAAATTCTTAATTAAGTAACATCTTTTGAGCTTACTAAATTGTGCGTTCGTCAACGCTTTTGTGCGTTTATATGTGACATAACGTATAAGTACCACTTTCCTTATCAAACACACGATAACACTATGAACCTATGTACTTCATGGGTAGTGTAGAAATATGTTGAATAACAAAAAATGTTTTGAAGTATTTTATGGAAGTGTTGTTAAGGTACTTGTATCCTAAAATTTAAAGGTTATCAAAAATTGTACACTACTCAGTCACATATCATGTAATTGTTGCTATTTTTATGTATAATACTGTCACCTACGTAGGTTGCATCGTGTATTTTTTTTTAGATTTTTTCCTAATTTATTTATGAAAATACCGTGTGTGTAAAAAATCAGCACTCTTTGTTACGCACATTTTTCAAACATCACCCAATTTAGTAAACAAAGGCTATTTTTTTGTGTATTTAACTAACTATAAATTCATAGTCTTAGTCAATTCACATCTTTTTTTCATTTATAAGTTTTTGATCTAATTATTACTTGACGAGGTAAAAAATAAAAACCATCTTTTAAAAAAATCACGAATTTAGTGGTTTATAAAAATATACGTTTCTCAGCTAATAATGCTCGAAATCGTTTAAAATTTGGTATGAATACGTGAAACACTCCAGCGCTGCAGATTAGTTGATCAGAATTTTTTAACTGTATCATAATTAATAAATATTTAATGACAAATTGTTATGGCACGAATGACGAAACATATGACCCTTAACGAAAAAATGTATGCGGGGAAGTTTGAGCTTGACGAAACTTTCCGCGACACAGTTGTTCCTTCATATTCGAAGTTGTTTCCCTGAAAGTTTCAAACCGATTCATGAAGAAACAGCTGAGTTAGAGAACTTTCTGTAACTACGTATACAAATAGTAGATGATAAGCTGTTACCAGCATGCATCAGACGACCTCACCTGACGCTGGAGCTGGACCACGTACCCGCGCCGCGGCCGTGGCGTAAGTATAAGTAGTATATTGACAGCTTTGCACGTAGTTACAAAAAATTCTTCAACTCAGCTGTTTTTTCATGAATCGGCTTGAAATTTTCAGAGAAACTTCTTCAAACATGAAGGAAAAACATTGTCGCTAAAAGTTTTGTCAAGCTCAAACTTCCCAGCATACTTGTTTTCATTAAAGGTCACATGTTTCGTAATTCGTGCACTATCGATTCGTCATTAAATATTTATTAATTATGATACATTTGACTAATTCAGATTAATTCATCGATAGAGTGTTTCACGTATTCATACCAAATTTCAAACGATTTCGAGCATTATTGGCTGAGAAACAGCGATGTTCATTTTTAAGAACTACTGGATTCGTGATTGTTCAAAAGACGATTTTTATTTTTTACCTCGAAAAGTAATAATCAGATCAAAAACTTGTAAATAAAAAACGATGTGGATTTTTATTTTTCATATGCAGTTTCTTTTTAATTGATTACCAGACTTTTTGAATTTTTAACCATTGTCGCGAACATAAATTCCGTTCTTGCGCTAAGCGAGTTATTGAATGGGGCTCCTCAATTGGTGAACTCATAGCGTAACCACAACCTTCATAGTTTACTAGTATACTCTCTACGTCAGTAAAATATGGGAAACAATCAAAGTACCCATCCAAGTAACATTTCTATCACTTTTCCTATCTCGGGCCTTTTTGGAACCCTGGTACACCCTTGGTAGGATAAAGAGCATTTGTGACCTCGCCTACGGTTCGTGCCGTAAACCTCTTGGTTCGCAAATGAAAGCCTTTCTAATTTTGTGCAAAACTACTATTTAATGAATGTCATATTGTATCCGCTTCAATTTTTCAGTACAAATGCAAGGAAGAATTATTCACACAAGTATTGTAAAAACCCTGAATTTGAATATATAAGTTATTGCAACAACACTACTTGTATTATAGCGAATAAATATTAGTGCTCTTCTAAAATATTTATAACGCTGTTAATAGTTTGCTAGTCATTTAAGCAGAGATAAAATATTAATAAACACATGACATGAAATAAAGATTTTGACATTGTAAGAATGAACGTTAATCGTATAAACATTTCCAATTGATTAACTCTAGACGGACCAGGCACGCTTCGTAAACTTTGCTCAGTCGTCCAACCTGTAAATGAAAATTTTCGTTATATTTCAGAAACATTGTTTTGCTTTTTCTTCTACTAGTTATGTTTCAATTACATTCATGTGATTATCTTTCATATCACGAATCGAAGGCTACATTCGAAATCATACTTTCCTTTTTATTACAAGATAGGAGGATTCTCATGTTTATGATAAGGAAATTAATTAATATAGATAACAGAATGTGTACAACCAAACCAGAGAGAACATTTTCTAGATTTTTATAAAAAATACGAGATTTAAAAAAAGGGGTCATGAAAAAGGACTCATTAATTTTCAGTACTCACATTTTTATTTCATTCAAAAAATGTCTTCTATACGCGATTCTAAAAAACAAAACGTGAATATAGCGTTACATCACTGTAATACAAGAGATTCGTATTAAAGTAGTTTTTAAAAATCGAAGAAAATTAGTACTATGGAGCACATAGCTTTAAGATTTAGAGGATCTTGAGCAGCTCCGTATAAAAAATCAGATTCTTAATGCAAAAATCGGTTCAATAAGTTAGAATATTAACGTTTTTATTCGTATCAAAACAAAATTATTTGATGAAACATACAAAAATAGTAGTTTTCGTACGAGCATAGAAAGGCTTCAATTTGCGAACCGAGAAGTTTACAGCACGAGTCGTAGACGAGGGACGTAACAAAGTTCGTAAAGAAGCCTTTACAAGCAAGTAACGAATGCTATTTTTCCTACCGGGGTGTACTAGGGTTCCAAAAGGGCACGAGGGAGGAATAAAATCTTGAAGCATCGTATTTAAAGTATATACATATAAATAACGAAAATTACAATTCACTAATAAATTAACAAGCGTATGTAATTAATTTATGTATATTAAATATTTCTATGTTACAATGATAAACGAACACACAAATCACAAGTTGATCATATTCAATTAATGAATTAATTAGTATACATAATTATTACATGAATATTAGATATTTCTAAGGTAGAACTATAAACGAACTCTAAAATGGAAATCATCGAAATAATACTGAAGACATAGTAAACATTTTGCGTTTATTGTTTGAGTATTTTATTATTATTTTTTTTTTATATATTTGCGCTGACGTTAAATTAGCTTGGAATAAACTAATTTTTGTAGTTTTTGGGAATGCGCTGAAGTTAAGTTATAAATTATTTGTCGTATATTGATGAATAATTGTCAATCCGATTGAATTAATTTTTGTGCCGAATAAAGAAATATTAATATCAATACATTTAATAATCTGTTGAATGATCGCATAAACAAAGGCGAGATAACATGCGGGCATTTTATATAAAAAGTATCGATTGATAATTTCAGGAATAATTTAAAAATCAACTTTCTTTTTATACAAAATGAAAATGAAACAAAATCAAAACGATATCATGAAAAAAAAAAAAATTAGCTTTAGGTGAGATTCGAACCCACACTGCTAAATAAAACTGAATCGTTCGGTCACGTGCGCTAACCATCTGAGCTATTGTGACATAGGGTATGTGTAGGTTAAAAGTTACTTATGTTTATAGTAAAGTTCCGAAGCTTAAGATGATTATCGAGACTCACGTTGTTATTGTCGCTTATCATACATCATATAAAAAAAAACAGTCGCTTGAATGTTGTTCTTGAAATGAATAGTACAAGTAAAAGCAAACTAAACTCAAAAAATCAAAATTGCTTTTAAATGAGCCTGGTCCGCTGCGCTCTGCCTGCAGGCAGCACAATATATGTAGATACTCCTTCCCCTTCCGCCTTCGCCCCATTCTCCTACTGTACTGCACGTATACTATACTCGTATATTTCCCCTACTCTCCTCGCAGCCCGCTCTCTGCCCACTGCGGGAGACTTTTTGATGATTCGCGCTAAAACCTCCAGCCAATAAAAAATATGTGTGTAGTTTCACTGCTGGCCGCTACGATTTAGCGCTCAAATCTGGCAACACACTCTTTACTACATCACTGGAAATCTTCTTTCTAATCTCTGATACAACTTGCTGTCTTCTCGTAAACTGCTTGCATGCCTACTAATTCTTTTTACAGACAAGACCTGAAAAAAAAAACACAGAGTATCTTTCCTTTAGAAATCATAAATTTTTTGCAAGATTGTTACTTAAGTCTACATATCTGACAATTGCACGTTAGTCCATACTTATGTGCTCTTGGACAAATACTGATGCACTTAACTCTAACAAGGGAACTTAAATAATTGATGTTTCATGATTTGTTTGATTTTAATTTGTAGTTTACGTAAATCAAAACAACTTTGTAAGTATACCATCATAATCATTGAATAACAACGTAAGGTTGTTTCAGCGGCTACTTCATGTATATGCATGTACACTATGCGGACACTAATTCACGAACTCCGCAAATCGAGGCTCCGCGAGTGTCACTGAAGCGGGTATTGCACAGCAGCTCGCTCCTAATCTTACTTACTTTAACACGTTCAGTGACACTTAATGCGGAAAGCTGCTGCTTCGCCCAGTTCGTGAATATGTAGCCGTCCAGTTTACGCAGGCTCGAAAGAGGTGAATGTGTATTAATACTAGCGTAAAAAAACCACATCGTTTTCCTCATGGAAAAACCATATAGGAAACCATGTGAAGATTGTTGCATTTCAGCAACACGAAACATACCTTTGATTTAAACATCAAAAATCGTTCTGACAAACTTGATAAGGTATGTTATTTTAATTTTCACCCAAGCTGCCATAAGGATAAGAATTAAAACATAAAAAGCCCTGGAACATCAAAATCTTTTGGAAGGTTTTTGAGTACGATTTCGAGTTCCGTGAGCACACCACCAGAGGCCATATGAACGGCTAATAAGTGACATGGGAGGTGGTTCTATTTACTGTGTACAAGTTGTTGGAGGGGGTAAAAAATAACGACAGCAGAGCAGTGCTCCCAAAAGCGGCACCGAACAACATTATGAAGCAATATATATATATATATATATATACACACTTTAGTACACGATTGGGTGCCGTCATTGGAAGCGCTGCAACAGAGCCCATGGTAAGAGAAAATTGCAGACTTGCCGGATGTTTCAGGTTTTAATGCATTGTCAACTGTACATTATTGAGATTTTCAACCATTTTAAGTTGTCAGACGTAATGATAGTAGAAATCATAGTAAGTGCATGCTTCACAGCTTCTTTGTTGAAAAGAAATTAAAGATCATAACGCGACAAATTAGTAATAGTAAATAAAATTAACTGAGCCACATGCCAACATGACTCGACAGAGACATCATTTACGGACACACACGTCATACTCGCGTCACCTTATAAGCCAGCTCAACTTGGTTTGCTTCGACACTATGAAATCAAGGTTATGTGCGGGCTTCCGTGTCATCTTTGTTTAGTCATTACGAACGTCGGTGTAACTTTTTGCTGTTACATTTGATACCATAGATAATTAAAATATTCACAGCTGTTGTAACTCTCATAGTTTTCACGATTAGCATTGTTATAAGTCCGTAAACTTGTATTATTTGCGATCGACAATGCATTAAGCCCTCAAATGTCTGGCAAGTACGCACTGTTCTGGCCTCAGATGGCGCCAATATACTTGCACACAGCGAATAGTAAACCGGGTATGCCAAACACGATGAAACTGGTTACAAATGGATATCTCGCTTACTTCCCGAGATATCGAACTCGACAGTCGAAAAAAATCGTTTTACATATAAATAAAATATTAGGGTGCTTCGAGCTAATTTTAATATCATATTTTTTATTGATTTAAAAATGATATTTTATTTTATTTTGCGATCGCTTCTCAACCAATTGGCACAGATCAAAGTATAGTTAACAGATAACTATTCTTATCAAGTTGGTAGCTGATACGCTCTCAAGAAGCTTCATTTAAGTCAAATTTAACTGTTTCAATATTGCGCCGCAATAAATTATGACTGTATTCGTATTCGTATTGATGATACGTATAGGAAAATATTTTATGACACCTTAAAAAATACAATATTTTGATTGGCTATTTCTCTGTTAATGGGAAAAAAAAAAAAAATAAATAAATATAAAAGATTGATCATATATTGGTTATTGGTCGGGAGGGCGTTGCGATCGCCCCCTGCACCCCCAACCGGAGGCTCCGCCCCAAAATTTCTTTTATAAAAGCTAGACAAAAAAAGGCACGGACATCATACAAAATAAAAAATGAAGCTTTTTAGTGCTTTGTGAAATATATTTATAAAGGAAATCATTATTTTATCCCGAATCTTGCGAAAAACAGATTTTTGGGCAACGAAAAATGGTTCTAACAACCTTAATTAGCATTTCTCATAAAAAAATCTATTTGATCTGTCAGATAGATTATCAAAAAATGTTAAACACGTATTTTTTCTCTTTTCACATAAACAAGTACTAATTGAGATAGAGCTTGTCAAAGTTCGGAGTAAAGGACGAGTGACGTCACTGCTCGAAAATGATGTATTAGCCGTGACGTCATAGATGCATAGGCAACTCTAAGCCATAGTGTATAGCTATGTTCAACTCGCTAAGGTAAAAGTACCACCTAGAAACGCTGTTTTAGTAAACATTTTTTCATACATTCATACAAGATCACTATTGACACGAATCATAAGAACTATATAGTCATTGATCAATCTAACATTTTTTATTAATTTTTTGTTTTTTTAGAATTTTATTTCGATTTTAAATGACTTAAAATAATAAAAATTCATCATCGTATTGATGTACGTCAGATAAAACACCCGCGTTTCTAACTAGGACATACTTTTTAGTGATGTCCCACTACTGGAACGTACATGTTATTTAAATGGAGTTTGGGTGTTTCAAGACTGGGTCATCTAGTACTTGAGGCTATGTTTTCAAGTGTACCGGTGTTGGAACAGCGATACACAAAAATAATTTTTATTAGTGTAATCCAACTTTAATACGAGTGTTATTCTTATCGATGAATATGAATACAACTTTAATTATCTTGAATGATTTTTTTTTAAAGTGAAATCTTTAGAAATGTAAAAGTTGTTGGCTGTTCCATACCGTGGGACATAATTTTTTGAGCTGTTTCTAAGTGGTACTTTCACCTTAGTATTTGCTCAATTGTTTGTAAAGCATGATCAAAAAATTATGAAATACTCCTTAGATTTTATTAGTGAAATACTCCTTAGGTTGGACTTTTGTTTACTGAAGCAATCACAATTTTTAACGATTGACACTCGAAATTTTTTTCCAAAAAAAACCAAAATACTTATCAAGTTTTGACAATAACTATGAGAAAGTGTAAGATCGAAGGAGTATTTCGTAATTTTTTTATCATGATGTACAAACAATTGAGCAAGTACTAGAGAGTTGAACATAACTGTACACTACACTGAAAGAAAAATAAGGTTGGGTTAGCTCGGCCCGTGCCACCGTTCTTGCTTCACTGACCCAAGCAGCCCCTACCAAGCTATCCTTACTGAAGAGCCAAGTAGATATTGCTTGGCAATGTCAGGCAAACGTGTTGCTTTGTTGTGTGACCGTCATGTTTGCTCGGGGCAGCCAAGCAGCATATACTTGGCTCTTAAAGTGAGGATAGCTTGAAAGGGGCTGCTTGAGTTAGTCAAGCAAGAACGGTGGCACGAGCTGAGCTAACCCTACCTTATTTTTCTTTCAGTGTATGGCCTAGAGTTGCCTATGCATATATGACGTCATGGCTAATACATCGTTTTCGAGCAGCGACGTCACTCGTCCCTTATTCCGAACTTTAACAAGCTCTATCTCAATTAGTTCTTGTTTATGTGAGAAAAGAAAAAATACGTGTTCAATATTTTTTGATAATCTATCTGACGGACCAAATAGATTTTTATATGAGAAATGCTAATCACGTATCAAACTTGAATTTTCTTTCCGGGCCCGTATTGAGGACATAAAACGAAATATTTTAAGCTCTAAATCATTAAAATCGATTAGAGGATTTCTAATATATGACTAATTACACACACACGCGCACACACACACACATACACTACACAGACTTTTACTACAAATGGTATTTTCAATTCTGGAAACTAAAAAAAAATTTCTTACATGTTTTCAAGAAAACTTAAGTTTCGACCGTTACAAAGCAAAAAAATTTTTCAGCTGCAAAAAATGTAATATTTTATGATTTTATTGAGCAACTACACTTAAAGTATATAGCACTGATTTTATATGAAATCAATATGTGGATGCAGATTCTAGACACAAAAATATAATATGGAATGACTTTGTTTTGTCTGTTGACACTGTTGCTCACAATATTATTACGTCGACGAGAGATGTTGCACTAATCTTACGTCTGGCAAGTGACACTGTACTATGAGAGCCTAGACCTTTGTCTACTAGCCCGGGTATCACAACTTTCACCGGAGAGTCGAAGTCAAGTCACGAACTGTCAGCGAATAACCTTCGAGAGGGGACCGCTCCACTCGATTAGTTATTGGCGCTTTCTTTTGATGCGGTGGCGCGACCTAATGAATAGCAGGCGCCAGTATGCGATATAAGTCGGATCTCGGGGTTGTTCTTGTCGGGATACGTCCGTCCGCAGCGGTCAATTGTAGTCACCATGATTTCCACTGGCAACTATCAATTAACGATATGTTTCCGTACGAGGTCAGGGGTGTTCTTGCTCGATACGTTTTTCACGCAGCCAAAGACCGTGGCCGGGATCACACACCGAACCTAATCTCTTAGCGATAAGGAGAAGAAAATGTAGTTTTGCTGGGCTGTATGGATTCAAAGGGAACCAAAGACAGACGAGGTTTGAATGGATATAACTTACTTGTTCTTAATGTTGACCTGAATTATTACAAAGGCGCTGCTCGATACGCAGAGTCTGCTGTGGCAGCCAGATGCAATCAGGGTCTGTCTAACGAATTAAGGCGCGGTTTTAAACATGTGAAGAATTTACTGAAGAGTTTACTGAAGAATTTACTATTACCAGATCATTTATGTATGAATATAAGAATCACACTACTGAAACAGCAAAATAACTCATCATACCAAATCTCATCAAGTAATTCTGATGTCATTAATCAGAGATACGTTTACTCTTTTCATTCATCTGTTTATTGCAACTACATTAGTTTCTCAAAATTGGGTTATTGGACTCAAAATCGTACTCACGATTGGAAATGTTCAGATTAATCAGTTTGGAATTTCTACATGTGCCAATTCAAGATGTATGTTTCATAACTTGCTGACATTTAAACTTCAGGTATGTTGTTAAAATAATTGTCCTATGATTAGCTTAGACAGGAGAATTTTACGTATTTTATAATTTCAAACAATTTTATTCTTGGTACACAAAAACAACAGTGGCAGTATAAGGTAAGTTTGGTTTTCTTTCTCATTGTTGTGATCCAATCCTTGTATTGGGTTTGAAAAACTTTGACTGCAGTTTATGTGTCCCAGCAAATTTGCTAAACGAGCAGTAGCATCATTTGTATTGTCTATCGGTTCGAATACAATCCAGTCAGCTTCAGTACGCCAAATCATAAACCACTTATCCTGATCAAGTCCAGTAATTGATTTATTGTTTTTTTATCCATAGGTATACTAAAGAACGTTAAACACTCCAGTATCCCTTTTCACACTGTTTTCTAAATTGGTTTTCATACTTTTAATAGGTAATGATTCATACTATCCACATCATTTGATCATTGTACCCATTATCAGTAAGTTAACTCATAAACACCATTCAACTAACCAAACATAAAATCTAATATCTACCAGTCATCTTGTAAACATTTTACATTTACAAATTTAAAACAATTAAATGATGGTATACATGACAGGAACATCACCTATTCAAAGTATGAAAATTAAGTTGGAGAGATTTAAAAAAAAAAAGTATATTAAACTCTCAAATACCTTGGGACACACTAATTATGAATGACTTACTCAGCTTAATCATGATAAGTAGTTTTTCATTTGGTGTATTGAAGCTGACCTGATGATATCCGAACCGATGAAAAACATCAATGACACGAGGGCTCATATCATCAAAGCAGCATGGATACATAAACAAACAATGAAAGTTTTCCTACATAAATATCAGTAGTAGATCACAACAAAGAAGACAAAAGCACCTAGTACCATTACTGTTGTCTGTGTGTGCTAATAATACAATCGTTTAATAGCAATCAAACGTTTGAATTTCGCTGTTTACAGATTAAGTCACCGCCACTGAACAAGAGGAGTTGCCAGCGGAAGAAGCAGCAGGGATCCCCAAGCAAGTGCTCAAAAATATGCTAAAGTATACTATAAAGATATAATTTACCATACCTTTGGTTATTCGGCTGGGATCACTGAGCAGCAGCATACTTGTAAGGCAGCTTCTGTATACTGTAGTTCCAATTGGGCGGTCCGTCGGTACTCCAGAACGCAAGGCAAGCTCGCATCACACGAACAGACTATAAATCACATGATGAGTAAATAGCAAAAATAATATTATTTTCGTTATAGGCGTTGAAAACTCTGCTTATAGTGGCACTTGAGCGATGGAACACTGATGACACACCAGGGGCGTACGCAGGATTTTTGATAGGGGGGTTGATTATAATTCTTTATATATATATATATCTGAATAAAAAATATTATTCATGTATATATATATATATATATATATATATATCTTTGTTTAGCTTAGGGGGGGGGGGATTTAACCATTAAAACCCACCCTGCGTACGCCCCTGTGACACACTCTTGGAAATACCATGTAGAAGTAGCTTCGGCATCAGAGTATACTCGACGGCTTCAGTATTTATGGTACGTTGCATGTGTAGGCTCTTGTCTGGCAATCGGAAGAAAATTTCTTTACACGTCGATACGATTATACGAATGCAGTGCTGATGATAACGATCAGTTTGTCATAATCACATATATAATACCAGACCGTGTAATATTTTCGAATCTGACGTACTCGATTCGACTACTATCAATAGTCTCGATGCCTTTCCGTATATCTGTGTCACTGGGTATGTTTTTTTTTAATCGATCGGTCGGTCGGTCGGTTGGTCGTTCAATTGTAATTCTGTTCCTACACTTAATTATCCATATATGACTGGTGTATACAGATATACTTGTAAAAGAATAAGATGGAAATAAACCGACTGACCAACCTACCGACCAATTAAAAAAACGTACCCACTGTCGAATAGTGCCTCCAGTAGTCGACGAGCTGTAAAGTATATACAGAGATTAGAAGGAAGATTTCCAGTGCTTATGGTAAGTAGTGTGTTACCGTTTTGCACTGGTTTTAGCGCCCAACCGTCGTGGCTAGCGGTCAAACTAGTTGCACATTTGTTATTGGTCAGAGGTTCCAGTACATATCTTTAAATAGTCTCCCGCAACGGGAGAAGAGAAGACCGAGTACTATACGCCTTACGAGCAGTATATTGCACGGGTATGGTGGAGAGGGAATGAGTATAGTTATGTATGTGCCTGGCTGTTACATTGGCCTCGAGCGCAAATCCGAAATAGCGCCCCTAGTCGAGGGATTTGAGACCGATTGGTAATAAATAGAAGAAGACACTACTATGAATCATGCATATACATGTTTGTTTTGTTTTGGTGTTGCGTCTACATACATATATAGTTAATAGTAGCGTTTCCTGCTTTTCATAGTATTGTCATCTTCTAATCATGACCAATCGTTCTCAAATCGCTTGACTGGGAGCGCTGTTTCGGAATCGCGCTCGAGGCCAATATATTTTTGGGCACGGAGCTGAGCTCCCTGGAAAGCAATTTAGACTCTACGAGTTTGGTCAGCGATTAAACTCGTTCATCGATTAATGCATATGCGACTGTTGAGTTTTTCACAAGATGATAAGTCAAGTAATAACGACGTAGGCCTCTATAATCAACTTAATCAACTTAAGCTTTAGAAGTTTGTTATAAACATAAGTGACTTTAAACCTTCTACGTTCTACGTTGCGGTATCACAGGTGGGTAGCCCACGATTCCGTGGTAATGCATTTTGCAGAATTAGGTCCGAATTTCACTTAAAGCAAAAATTTTTTTTCATTTTTTATTTTTATTCAACATCTTATTGATTTGTATTTTTTTTATTAATCATTGCATTGAAAAACAATTTACAAAAAAACTGTTTTCGCTGAATTAATTTTATTTTAAATAAAATTCCCTGCATGCTCTTTCGCTTGTGTGCATTTATTCATAAAAATTAACACATAATTATTCAGCACATAAGATTGATAAACAAAATTTAAAAAAATGATTGTTAATGCACATCAAATATCTTACAACTCAACTTCAGCGTATTCACAAAAAACAACAGCAATTAGTTCACTCAAACCAGAATTTTATCGATGACAATACTTTCTTAGGATACCAAAAAACGGCAAGTATTTAACCAATGTAACTGAGTTTTGCATTTCGAATCTGATTTTTTGTATGTAGCTGATCGATACGCTCTACATTCAATCTGACATAAAACGTATTTTCTTTACTTTTTTTATTACAACTTTTATACGAGTCTCTTGTAGACGGACTCTTGCACTCGCATCTCTTGCACTCGGACAACACCTCCATAAAGTTTCAGAATGGGAGAGCAAGAAATGCGTAAATGGCAAACAAATAAAGACGTCGGCATTGAGATAGCTTGTTAACTTTATTGAGGAAATCAATGCTTTATTCAGTTTCAAAGCATCACAAATCTTTTCTAATTCTAAACAGTCACTAACACTTCATGTGCATCTTCCTTATTCCATCCTGGAATGTATTTTGCAGCGAGATTTTATTGTTGCAAAGACGTCTCTTGCTTTGCAATTTTGGAGTCGGCTTTGCATATGTCATAAGAATCTGTTACTTTACAAAATCTTCAAGTAAAAATTGCAGGCTGACACTTGTAACTGGTTGATTTTAATAAAAAAGTTGTCCTACGATTTTTTTCAATCCAGTGATTTCAGTTACTCGAGCTGGAATCCCACGCAGAGGATAAGCATATTTTCAGTAGTTATGAGAATTATTGACCAAACATTTTGCAGCTATTTGCACAAATTCAGAAGA
Source organism: Copidosoma aretas (assembly GCA_030522625.1). Classification (NCBI taxonomy): domain Eukaryota; kingdom Metazoa; phylum Arthropoda; class Insecta; order Hymenoptera; family Encyrtidae; genus Copidosoma; species Copidosoma aretas. The sequence goes on from JAPYYV010000358.1 coordinate 15,798, forward strand.
CTTGTAGAAAACTGTATCTTTTGAGATTTCATTTAAGAATCGTGGTCTAATTTGATTAATTACTGCTGCGGTCTGCAGGAAAGCTATGTCAGACATATATGACAAATCCTCTTTTTTGTTTTGACTTGAACGTTTCCGTTTTTTCGCTTACTTAATGTCCAACCGACGTTTTTTGTAATAAACAGTTTTTTTTTACCATAGCACGTCCAATCTCCAGTAATCTTTTTTGTTTCTCATTTTTTCTGTCAGGTTTTGGGAAGAAAAATTCAATCTTCCAAAAGTTTTGGATATATATTTTGTCCTTAGATTAGTTTGAGCAACAGCTGTACACACTCGGTAATGATGACTGGATGTGCCACCATAAAATTTACTTTTAGGTACCTTACTGGCAACAATATGATAAAAGTTTTCATCAGCTTGTGATGAGCAACCTGAAGATGAAGAAGCTGCGTTTGCAGAAAAGCGACCAAAAAGTGCATCCAAATATTTTCTGAGATCTTTACCTTATAAATCTTTCTCGTTCGGTAATCCTTTGTGTTTATTATTATGTAGATCTACTTTGTAACCACACTAGTCTCCACATGAAGCATAAGAGCCAAAGGCATGATTTACAAAATTTTTAATTGCACTAGCAGTGGCAGATACATCATTGCAGTGCTGTAATAAAGCATAACTAAAGCATTTCTTCAAATAATCAATTACACTACCATAAAATTTATACTTTGGCTTCAATTGATACACAAAATCACCAAGCCTTTTAATTGTGTGATTTTTATCAAGCCATTTTGCAATTTCATGATTAGAATTGGCTCTTACTTGAGAAATGCTCGAATCATCACTATCGCCAATAAACATATCAATTCGAACATTAGCTTTAGCAAGCAAAGTATTATTACTGGACATGAGGTCAACAGCTGCCGAAGACTCCATACTTTTTGTTGTCCCATCAAACACATCCCTACAGCTATGTGATTCCCTATTCTTCTCTCTTTCACATGGAAAATATTTTCTTATTTTTGTTAAAAAACCAATAAGTTTCTGAGATCGGAATCCAAAAAGAGAGCCATGTCCTGTAAAGCTGTCGTACGTCCTGCCTGTAATTCTGGTGCCATATCCTGTAACAAAACTGGCTGCAATACCCACACACTTTTCATTATTCTCAGGGAGGTGTTGACGAAACCTTGGAAGACAAATAATAATACTGTCGTAAGATTGTGGAATTTGAGATCCAAACATTTATTCAACTTTAATACTTCTTATTGTATAATACTTATTGATCAATGATAAACTTTACTAAACAATAGAAAAAAATCAGTTTTAAATTCATGGGTACAGCTTCTGCTAACGTGTAATCCATAGTGCTGTAGTAAAAATAAATATTAAAAAGAAAAATAATAATAAATTTAATATCCAACAATAACAAACTTAATGTTTTAGACAGAAATATTAATTTACAACATGATCAAAGTAAAACGGTATGATGTCTGTAAAAGTGTATGAATCAATATGCGTGAAAAAAATCACTGTCATTAAAAAAAATTTACAACAATCCGAACCATGGATCTCGTAAAGTCAATTCATGCGCCTCAACAAGAGCTTCCTCACAGCTTTCAATAGCTACTTCCTCTATTGTAGGTCCAATTTCATTATTAGCTCTTTTGAATGTGTTGTTGGACATTTCCGGCATATTCATTGCTAAAAACAACGTATTTCACTGCTGTGTACCTATACCAGAATCAACGCAACCTGTAAAATTTGGAACAAATGTATATTAAAAATGATTGTACCCAAATGAGGATTATAAACATCTGATATGTAATGTATGATAAATCAAAAATACAATTACCGGCAACAGCCTTTGTGTTGACAGCATGACGTAAACGTTGTGATTTTTAACTCCAATAGCGTTGAGATGTAGGTACAAAGTAAATTTTCTGACAATTTGGACAACAAACAGATAATGTTAAAGCCAAACCATCAACGAGTTTGCTCTCAACATCACGAAACCGAGATTGCAATCGCATGTTTTACAATGCACCGCCCCACGAAGCAAACACATATCAACTCCTCGGGACCCGCTTACGGTATTTTCCGTTTCCCCTTTCGAATTATCAATCACGGAATTTTTGGCTTCTTCTGCCTGGAACGTGCGATGCATAGCTGCTTTTATTGTCCTTTGGGCACACTTTTTTTTATAAAAAAACCTCGTTTGTTTCGTATAGAGCATTCTTTTTGTTCACAAACATTAAAATATAACCTATAATTGTCACTATAATCACAAGTACACATATACATGTATATGTATCTATGGCATATTCACTCTCTCTCTATATATATACATATATCTCTTTCTCTACTTAAGACAGCTGATCGACAGTGTTGCTATATTTCCATCACGACAAACTGCACTAGTCAGATGAATAATATTCTAACGTTTTTAATTAATCATTAATCAGTACAATTGGATTGTTTTAAGTGTTTCAATTCATCGATAAATATTTGATGAATTTAAAGCTTGAATTCATGATTTTTTGAGCAAATTTAGATTAACCTCTGATTTGACTACCTCGGTCCACGGATTTTTTACCTTATCACGGGCTCTCATCGAAATCTGTATTTTTATGTATACTTTGCAGAAAAAGTGCATTGAAGAAAATAATATATAAACAAAAAACGAACTAAAAAAAGCCTGTGAGATTCTGAACAAATTAGCACTTCAAAAAATGTCAGGCGCCGACCAATTTTGAAAGATATCAATTAAAATGTGAACGTATAATTGATCGGCCTATACTAAATGCATGTAAATGATTGATTTACCACGCAAAGTCCGTACAAAACGATGTTTATTTTTCAAAATTAAATATAAAAAGTTTCTACTTGTTGTATCTACTTACAATTTTGTGCACACATTTTACAGTTGATAATGAAGTATATTACATCAAAGAAGTCAGAATTCTACGCGATTTTCAACAAACTTTCGTTGTTCAAAGTGTCCGATAGAGGGTTAGAGTTTTTTTCCTAATTAATTGTAAAACTCATGATTTTCTATCAAAAGTATCAAAGGCAAGATGTTTCAACGAGTAATCATAAGTTCTTCAAACATTTACTTGTAACTTTTCGGGTAATAGCAAGTTTTACACCGTATTAAAGATTAGATACTTAATCTACTGAGATTAAGGTATAACGACACCTCGGGTCGGGCTAAGAAAAACGTATTACGGTACGTTACTATTTACTTTAGCGTTGTAACGTACGGTCATAATTTTTTTTCCACCCAAGGCACCGATGAGCTTGCTTAATGCAAAGCATTTTTATGTATTACAACAATTAACCTATATTTTATGTAGAAGGTTCTGATGATTACGTTTTAGGCGCCGATCATTGGATAGTAAATAATTTTAAACAAGCGACGCTCGCGATCTGGACCAACGAGTTTGTGTTTTATAACGAGTAATTTTTTCTGTTTGTTAATAACTTTGTGGTAAAAAATGCAATCATATACAAGGATGAAACAAATTAAAGCTCGTTACTCCTTAAATAGCAAATTTATTAAGGACAGATCGTCAACTGTCTTTGCAAAATGTAATGGAAAAAAGAAAGAAAATTCGTGATATAGAGCACGTAGCTTTCAGATTACATGTAGAGCGCCTCGAGCAGCTCCGTAAACAAAATCAGATTTTTACTAAAAAAATGTGTTTAATAATTTCAAATACGTAACCTATCATTGGTAAATGCAACAAATATCGTGATAAATAAAAAATTGAAACAAAATTGTCATTAAAGTATTGTATCACTGTGGCACCAGAGGCTAGTATGTTTAATTTGATTGTTGTTTTTTAGTTGTGTAATGTCTTCGTTGAAGTAATACAATTTGATTTAACGTCGAATAGAATTAAAACTTATAATCCTATAAATGGATGAGCATTTTAGAAGTCAAGGTAGTTGAGTTTTACAAAATTTTTTGAAAGAACAAGTAAAAAAGAAACCACGCCAGGTATCATGACGAAAGTACCTTTCAGATTTTACTAAAGGAGGTTTCATAAGCACATATAGCTATATTTTAGAATTATTTATAAACTAAATGGTGCAAATCTAATAACACAAAAATAATGTTCATGTGAGAGGACGATAATCTTTGTGTACAAGAAAAATTTTTCATGTTTTGTAGTTTATCCTAAGATAATGTCAATAGGGATCTTGCATGAAAAATTCACACGGGTACTTTTCCCACCGAAAAAATCCGAGAATCAAAATTCCCGAATATTTTTCGACGAGAATCGAATCTGTTTTGCCTCGAGTCTGTCAGGCTATTAATAAAGACTAAGCCATCGAGGAATTATGTAAGGTCCCTATTATGAAAACACCTTAATTAATCCAATGACAAAGTTTCAATTTTTGTTCGATTTTAATTTAACAAGGCTTGTTTTATTTCCTAAACGATTTGACATAGAGTCAAAAGGACAAATTTTAAAAAAAAATCAACGTGTCTAAAGTTATAAAGTTATGTGCCATTTTTTACACGGAAATGCAAGTTCCTACCAGTTTTCTTACAGTTCCGTATGAACAATTGCACGTAATTTCGGACATGTTGATGATGTAAGAAAATTTGTCACGTTGATCCTATCTCAAACAATTTAAGGAATGAAACAAGCCTTGTTAAATTAAAATCGAATAAAAATGAAAAATTTGTCATCGGTTTAATTGAGGTGTTTTCATAATTGACAATATCTAAGCATGCATGATAAAAAATAAAAAATAAAGTGGCTCCAAACAAAAAAAATTATTTTTGAACAAGATATTCGGCTTGTTAACTAACCTTTTTGTCGGTATCTCCAACAAATATTGGTACTCATGAAAAATTAAGTAGAAAAATTTGTTGATAAAGCATTTTTCCTGCGTTGCAAGAGATTGGTAGGTTTTTTTAATCTTCTTTGTTGAGTATATTCTTTGTAAAGAATACAATCATGTTCAAGAAAGGGTGAGTTTAAAGCTTATAACAAACTGTCTACTGTTTTGAAATGTTACAAATGCCTAGGGGTACAGTTTTTCAGTATTAGCGTTCCAAAGATAATAATTTTCGTATATTAAAGACCGAATAGTCTATGCATATGCTATAGTGAAAATGGCATGCAGAGTTTCTTACTACTATCGTAAGTCCTGACTTCGTTATGCAACTAAGAAATACTAGTCATTTTTAGAAATATTTCTAAAGGTATTATTACTACATTTATAGCAATTAGCAAAGTCTAAATGTTCATGAACTAACCTGTTAAAATTGATTCATCAACATTGTAAGAATACATGTTAATCGCAAAAAACTATGGTTAATTATTGAATTTATAGACATAATAATTTACTTACATGAAATATTCCTATTTTACAATGATAAACAAACACCAGAATAGAAATTATCGAAATATTACTGAAAAAAATTGAATATCTAATCTTATTGTACAAATTTTTATATTGTATCATAAATCTTGCTGCACGCAACTTTGAATTTATTTTACTTGATTTTAAGTTAGAATTATATTGTACAACATTTGAATTAGGACTTTATAAATAGGATGCGTGCATTAGTAAACTTTTTAACAAAAATTTTTCATTAATTTTATGTGCTGAATAATTATGTGGTCATTGTTGTAAATGTATGCGCACGAGCTAAAGAACATGCAGGGAATTTTATATAAAATATAATGAATCAAGCAAAAAATTTTTTTTAGCAAATTTGTTTTCATGCAATTATAATGGAAAATATACTAGATCAATAATATGTTGAATTGGAAAAAAACGAAAAAAAAATTATCCTCCAAGTAAGATTTAAAACCAAATGTGCAAGATGCATTACCACGGGATCGTGTGCTACCCACCTGTGCTACCGTAACGTAGGACGTAAAAAGGTTAAAAGTCATTAATGTTTATATCAGAGTCCCAAAGTTTAATTTGAATATAGAGACTTACTTTGTTATTAAGTCACCTTGTAAAAAACTAAACAGTCGCACAAACAATAAGGTCCCTTCTCCTGCTCACGCTATATTGCTAGAAAGTTCGTTTGGTTCTAACTTTGCAGCGTGACTGCTGAAAAAAGCACTTCAAGGATTAGAGAGGGAACTACGTCACTAGAGTTACAGTGAATTAGCATGAACGGAAGCCATAACTGTTAAACATACACATAAGGTAAACTAAATCATAAGAGTGAAGAAGACTTTCAGCATTCTAGCGTTTTCACGTGAGCAAGAAAAAAGACCCTTAATCTTTTAACGAGTTTAATCGCTGACCGAACTCGTAGAGTCAAAATTGTTTTTGAGGGAGCTGGTACGCTTAACTCCATGCCCGACTATATATTGCAGCCTGGCACATACATAGGTATACTCGCTTGCTCTCTATCATACCGATGCAGTATAGTATACTGCCCGTACGGCGTATAATACATGGTCTCCTCTCCTCCCGCTGCGGTAGACTTTTTGAAGATACGCACTGGATCCTCTCACCAATAACAAATATGCAACTAGTTTGACCGCTGGCCACGACGCGGACGGGTGGGCGCTAAAACCAGTGCAAAACAGTGACACACTGCTTACCATGAGCACTGGCAATCTTCCTTTTAATCACTGTATATACTTAACAGCTCGTCGACTACGGGAGGCACTATTCGATAGTGGGTACGTTTTTTTAATCGGTCGGTAGGTCAGTCAGTCGGCTAATTTCCATGCCATTCTTTTACAAGTATATCTGTATACACCAGTCATATATGGATAATTAAGTGTAGGAACAGAATGACAATTGAACGACCAACCGACCGACCGACCGATCGATTAAAAAAAAACATACCCAGTGTCACAGATATACGGAAAGGCATCGAGACTATTGATAGTAGTCGAATCGAGTATGTCAGGTTCAAAAATATTACACGGTCTGGTAGTATGCATGTGATTATGACAAACTGATCGTTATCATCAGCACTGCATTCATATAATCGTATTGACGTGTAAAGAAATTTTCGTCTGATTGCCAGACAAGAGCCTACACACGCAAGGAACCAGTAATACTCAAGCCGTCGAGTGTACACTGATGCCGAAGCTACTTCTACATGGTTTTTCCAAGAGAGTGTCACAGGGGCGTACACAAGGGGGGGGGGGGGTTTAAGGGTTAAACCCCCCTAAGCCAAACAAAGATATACATATTTATATGCATGAATATTTTTTTTTTATTTAGATACATGCATATACAATTATAATCAACCCCCCCTAACAAAAATTCCTGCTTGGAGATCCCTGCTGCTTCTTCCGCTGGCAACTCCTCTCGTTCAGTGGCGGTGACTTAATTTGTAGGCAGCGAAATTCAAACTTTTGATTGCTATGGGCTGATTTTATAACGTAACCTCTGTCATTGGTGAGTCCCGTGTTTCACGATTCAAGTATCAAGCAAAAGTGATTTCAAGTAGCACTTAAGGGAAGGTAGGGCATACAAAGCACTGTAACTTTATTTGGAAATTGTACGTCGTATATGTAGAGTTATTAAATAAAAAAAATACCATCATACAGAGAAATCACTTGGCATGGTATTGCTAGACATTGAAAAATATTAGTCAAGTTAATTAATTTAAAAAAATTAATATTAATATGTAGTAAATGGCTATAATGCGCCCCAGGGTAGGGCATGGCATAGCATGGGGGAGGGCATGCGTAGAGTGATGATTTTGATTTTATACAAAACTGACAGAAAAAACAATCGAAATGACATAAAATTGCACATGGAAATTAAGTGTATCACAGATAAATTCATTGACATTTTTTTTTCATAATAATTCTTATAATTATCACAATTTTTATGACACTAACATAAATACATCTATATTTATCATTATTTTAATCTTGATATTATGATATGTAATCATTCCTGACTTAGGATTTCTTTTTTTTATTTTGTACACAGTGTTGTAATTATTTTCTAATCTAACAATACGAACAAAATAATGAAAAAGTTATATGTCTTAAGATTTATTTCTTATATTTAAATATTAAAATTTAACGAGATGCATTATAATGATCGGAAAAAGTAAAAGGCAAATTACTAATAGAATTGATATTTGGTAAATGTACCTAGCGTTACATTTTGTAAACTTAGTGTTCTTAATGGGTCGCGACGAGACACATTTTTCGTTTTTATACCTTTAGCGCTCTGCTTATTACGTTTCTTAGTAGTGACAATACTTTTTGTCACAGGTTTTTGGGATTATTTTTTTTTTCTTTGTTACTATTCTTTATCTTTTGTGCAATCAAATCTTGAGTGTTCTCAGTGGAAGTAATAACTGCTGTTTTGCCGTTCATGTTTCTTATTTTTACGTGATTAACGACAGGCGCAGATAATGATTCAATCTTCTTGATAATTGAGCCGGGTGGTTTTTTACAAAATAAATCGATTGTCTCAATTTTTGGATTGATTTCATTGTTCCCAGAGCTTTTGTTTATGGCAATATTTGTGGATGTCATCTCATGACTTAATTGCTGTACCACAACTTGGGGTAGGTCAAATTGGGAATTAGAAATACATGACAAGGAAAAACTCTGGAATAAGTAATGAAAATTAAACTATTTATCGTACTTAGTAAATACTTACAGTTGATGGTATTCTCACCAACAAATTAATTTGTGGGGCTGCACTCGTAATATAGGAAACTGGGATGGAAATTGTTGGCTCAACTGGTTGCTTTTCATTATTTTTGGATACATCCTTGATCACTTTCTGATAATTTGACTCTCCAACCTCTTGCAACGGAATGTTTGATAGACTTTTAATGATTTCTTGATATTTTATAACTTTTCGAGAAGACTCTAGAATATAAACAAAAAAAATTTTTTTAAGGCAAAGTAAACAAAATAAAAAACCAAATAATTAAGTTAGTAGAAAACAGATCTGTTATTTACCTGCATTGCTTAAACTATTTTGCAATAGACCAAATTTACTAGGCTCCTCTCTTAACTGGACATAATCAGATGCTAAGACCACTGAGTCATTGAAAAGATATACGCCTGTCTTTCTAAAGGCATTTATGGCTATCTCTATTTTAGCGGATTTGTTACAGGCTTTCCAAAAAACTGAAAATACTTTTTTCAAAGTCATCTGCTTTCCTTTACGCTGAATCGGATATACTTCTTCGGTGTAACAATTGCTTAGTGGTTTTATAAGGCCGAAATCGGAAGGCTGCATTTTGTGGGTGCAGTGCGGAGATAGACACAAGATGACTACACCGTTCTCGTTGGCTAAATCAATGATGTCCAAATTTTTTACAGAAGTTGAGTGTCCTTTTAGTAGTAATAAAACTTGATTTGTCTTAGAAGCATGGAAAAATTTAATAAACTTTTGGAACCATCTCGTCAAAATATTTGTTTGAATATAGCCACTTTTATGAAACTCTCCCCATGCTCCAGGAGGTTTTTCATCCAAAAACTCATCGTTGTGCTTAACTCGTGGAAAAATCATCATTGGTAGCATGAATGCATCCGCAGCAGACATGCAAAGCGCTGCCGTCACCGTCTCACCTCTTTCAGCTGCAGTTATGCCACTCACTTGCCTTCTCTCTCTCATAGCCACTACTCTAGTACTTGATTTTGGCCTCTGAGCCAGTCTTCTCCTGCTAAACCTAAAATTTCAAAGAATATTATGTTAATATTTCACATTTGATTTTGAGTGCTTTGTTCTAAAAAGACTACCTTTATCAGCGTTGATATTATGTTTAACTTCTAATTTTTTTGTCAAATCAAAAGCCAGTCTTCAAACATCCTGCGAAGTAAGACCCATGATTTTTTTCCATGCTTTCAATGTACATACATAAGGCCTTTTCTTGCTTATGGGTTTAAGGGCGTTGAAAACCACTTATGCCTTTAAAAATAACTATAAAACGTTTGATTGTATACTAGGTTTAAACTTGGGGACTTACCTTAGCAGTGTGTTATAAATAATTTTTATCAATGTATTTATTCCTACCACACTCTTTTTTTACACCAGCAGTGTGACAGTGAAATTTTGTTTGCAAGGTACTTCTTGGTATGCCAAAATATTTGGCGGTACTTGCAATGGACTTGCCATTAATTGAGATGTTGTCGATAGCTAATTTCAGCTGGCCTTCAGTCCGATTATATTTCTTTTGTTCGCACTTGTAGATACGCACCATCTTACATTAAAAAATTTGCACTAGACTTAATAAACAAAACTATTTACATTGACTTGACCCATAACATCCTCTGCGTTCCGAGCAGCTGTTTACTAGAAATGTCGTCTGACGGAATCGCAGCAGTTGCGTTGCCACACGCCCGTGCTAAGCTGTGCCCCATGTAGAGATTTTTAGTATTATGATCATAACTTCTCTTCAAAAGCTCGTACAAAAGATTGCAGCTTATTTAATTGAAGGTAAAGAGCCAAACTATAAAATCCATTTTTTGGAAGGCATAAAGTATGGATACTTTTTATATGGCCTCCCATTAAAATAGTGCCCAGTCATTTTTTTTCGCTTTAAGATAAAAAAATTATACACAAAATCCGTTGATCCTAATTGTGTATATTTGCAAGAGAAAAATAGTAGGTGCAACAGAGAAGTAATAAAAAAAAAATTAGACCCTGGTAAGCCGTAGTTTTTGAGAAATATTGAAGCCACACTGATCCAGGCTGCCACGAATAGCCCACCTTCCCTTAAATAGTAATTAAGAACTATAGTATGGTAATGCAACATTTTTTAATGTGTACGATTTTTATTGAAAAAACAAAATGCTCGTCATTTGCACTCAATAACTTAAGTTCATCTGGCAAACTTATAATAAATATGAATATATATTGACTAACACAATGGATGGGGGATGATGAGACATGCGTGACACAGCCGAGCTTGTAAATAAATCCAGGTTTTTTTGTTACACGCGTGTAAGAGAGAGTTTTTAAGAATGTCGACAACTTACTACTTAAGCTGTTAAAAATTTTAATAGTTTCATATTTCCGAAAAATATACCTTGAATTATTTTCAACAGAAATACTTAAATATGGATTTACATTAATGCACTACCCATTATGTTGATTTCTCACAAATGTAGCAGATCTCAACACAACTTTTAGGTTGTGAATTTTATCACTCGTTTTATTTTTAACTTTAATGCTACTTTGTATATCGTTTCTCGGGGGTATCGGTGTAGTACTTTTGCAACGCACAAGATATAACGTTAGTATGATAATCAAACCAAAAAAATTAACAAAATAATGCAATATATTAGTATTTGTATGTCACTGTTTACGTATACTCCTGTCGATAAGTGTTAACCATAGCGCTACTATAAACACATCTTTTTAAACTGTATTCAAAAGTGTATCTATATCTACAGCTTCTCTTTTTTTTTAATCCGACAGCCTGACTGTAGCATTTCTAAACTAGGGAATTTATGTATTTTTCCGTCTTCCTTCGAAATGCAGTTTCTCTGTCCTACTGTTCTGTTTTTAAATTTCAATATGGATTTCCAAAAATATCGTTTCCACTTTTCTGATGCTAGATCGTTTTCCTCAATGTGCTTTTTATTTCACGCATTCCCAAAGTATTCCTATACTTTATTACGTTTTTATTGCTTTTCAGCTTAGCTTCTCCTACTTTCTCAAGTTTAATCTCTTTATTTTCAAACAGTTGTCGCCACGTTTTTGTTTTTCTGTAATGTACACTTTTTTTATCATAATTTTTTTTAACGATTGTAGAACGATGATAAAATTTTTCTTCTTTTAAACTTACTGTATATATCCCTCTGATTCATTCTGATTAATCTCTATTGATTGCATTTATTCTCTTTTGTTAAAAATGCCTGATAAATAAGTGCTTTTAAAATAAACAAAGCATCTCATATAGTGTTAATTTTTTCATTTAAACTTAAAATATCACTTTTATAAAAAATTTCGATTATCGCAAAATTTTTTCAATATTTTACCGATTTTCAAAAACTCTTCTGTTTAGTTATTTTTAACACATAATACAACTTTAGTACGAAAATATTTTTTTACAAATTCTATTATTTTTATACGGAAAAAAACTGTAATTTATTAATTTTGGTTGCCTTTTCCTAGGACTGTTCTAATTTAAGTTATTTTAAGAATATAACTTTAAATTCTACGAAAAATGTCCGATTTTTAATGTATTTCCTATAACTGTACACTTTTTAAGAAAAAATAAAATTGCGTTTAAAATAGATTGACTGGCCGGAATGTAGAAAAACATTATGTGTGTGGCTACTCCCTTTTTGTAAATGATAACTTTTGGCGTCTCAATACACTCCCGTCAACAAATATTCAATATTTTAAGATTAAAGATCCTCCAAAATCCACCAGATCTTTTGGTGAATACGATATATCGATATGTCATCCATATTATTAAACTAACACACCCAATTTTAGAACATTAAGTACGGTACCATTAAATTTTTGCCAATTTTGTAGATCACAATATATATTGATCATTTAGAGGGATTATCATCCTGTATCAGTGTACGACCACGTTTAAATTTTGCAACTTACTATTTACGACCGTAAAGCAGCGAAAACATTGCGCAAAGTAGTAAGCAACTCTTATTTGTCTGTTTGAGCAAGACTTTAAGCATAGAGTATATTAGAACAGCAGGAATTTTAATTTTGGCTGTTACTTGACTACTCGTTGCTAGAAAATATTTTTAGAACCAAACGTTAATTATATCTGAATTAATATATTGTATACGTGCTGTCAGTGCATTACAAAAAACTCTGTCACAAACATAGGGTTATTGAAATATCTTTCTATTATTTATATATTCATATTAATATGTTAATACCTTTCAATAAGTGCTAATCTCGAAAAATTGCCGAACAACCTGATAAATATGGTCAAAATTAGTTTTGAAAGTATGTTGTTGAGTTTATAAGACTCACCTGATTTAGATCCGTGTCATAGCCTCCACTAATTTTACTATGACATATTTCACATGATATGTGTCTTCGAAAGTCAAACTTGCTGAAACAATATTTTTGTATTAAAAAAGATAGAGAAGTTTTGAAAAGTAAATCAGAAAAAATACAATACAGATAGGAGAAATTACTTCTGTATATCTCTCTATGTTAAACATTAATTTTATTTATTCTTCGCAAACCCACTTCGCCCTGCATGACCTGTTCAAACATCCCGCCCCTTCCCTGCCCCGTAAAAAAAAAGGAAAATTTTCATTTATTTCCGTTATTTTCATGGGTTGTACAATCGGTTAAGTCCCCTGCACTCCATTGCCATTTTTTTGGGCGCACCGCTGCATCCAATGCACCACCACAGTTTTTGAGAGCAAAGTGCAGATCAGAGAATATGGTACATAATTATTTACCCATTAAGTAAAAGATATTTTTACATTGATACGAAACGTCAAACATTGTACTGAATAATTTCTAATACCATGAAATGACTAATAAAAAAACAAAATTGTCATGATTTGATATTTTACTAGTATTATAATAATCTTTAGTCTAAAAAATATCGGTCTAACTTAGGATAAAATAAAATATTTTAGCTGCCAAATTTTCTCATATGTTTGAATTTGAACAGTAGACAGCAAATAACGTTCTCTATGCTGCAGCATAAGGGCTTCTCCACCCCCCGCACAGCGGTCCAAATAGCTCTTTTTTGGTTAAAAAATCTGCCTTTTCCTCAAAACTTTACTGATTTGGACGATTTTTTTTAGATACGGGGGAGGTCCTAGGCTATGATGAATCATTGCCACTTTCTTGATTAAGTTTAACATGATCATCAAAAAAAATGTTATAGCCAGAAAAATCTAAATATTACATGTATTCTCAAAAGAAGTCATAATATATTATGTTTGCTGTGTAACCAAGTCATTACAAAACACTGTAGGCTGCATCTTAAGACTACAGCCCATTCTACAGATGCAATCAAACCTTACATAATCTTAAAATTGTATGTATTTCATTTTAACAATAGTTAATTATTAAAAAATCTGCTTGCTCATCGAATCTTAACCGATTTGGACGATTTTTTTTTAATACAGTGGAGGACCTAGGCTATAACGAGCCACTGCCACTCTCTTGATTAAGTTCAACATATCCTGAAAAATAATGTTACAGCGAGAAAAATATAAATATTACATGTATTCTTAAGAGGAGTCACAATATATTATGTTTGCTGTGTTACCTAGTCATTACAAAATGCTCTAAGCTGCATCTTAAGACTACAGTCAATTCTGCAATTGCAATGAAACCTTATATAACCTTAAAATGTTTTATTTTTTATTTTAACAATGGTTATTACCTAAAAAATCTGTTTGCTCCTTAATTCTTAACCGATTTGGACGTTTTTTTTTTATAATGAGGAGATCCTAGGCTATGAGGACTTACTGCCACTTTCTTGATTAAGTTTAACATAACCTTCAAAAAAAATGTTATAGCCAGAAAAATCTAAATACTACATGTATTCTTAAAAGAAGTCACAATATTTTATGTTTGCTGTGTAACCTAGTCATTACAAAATACTCGAGGCTTTTTTTAAACACCCTAGTAAATTCTTAAGATACATTGCAATAGAACATAAATAAAATTGTACCATTTTCTATTATAAGGACGGTATTTTTACACTTATTACTTTGTTACCAAATAAGACCTGACGTAAAGCAAATATATTTCGTCAGGATATTGAATGATATTTGATGTTTTTAGTCTATTAGATCAAAGTTTTACAAGATCAAAGTCACTTAAAAAGTTTTAATAGTATTTTTCTTCATACTAATTATTAAAATAATACGATAGACCTTTACCTTATAACCCAAGGTACAAAAACTAATTAAACTAAAATAGATGTAGTATACAAAAAAACAATAATGAATAATAAACATGTAAAGAACAAGAAATACAGTTAGCCTTAAGCATCTTTGACTTGATAACCCAATAGACTTTAACATAATAATCAGGGGACAAAACTTAATTTAAAAATTATTTATTGTTACAAATAACTTGTTAAAAAAATCATAGAACAAGCAATATATACTTAGTAACTAATCGTCTACATCAGTAAAGATTCGAGAATCGAGTAGATTTATTTAATAAATAATCATTGTTAAAATGAAAAATATAAAATTTTAAGGTTATGTAAGGTTTGATTGCATCTTTAAAATTGACTGTAGTCTTAAGATGCAGCCTAGAGCGCTTTGTAATGACTAGGTTACACAGCAAACATAATATATTGCGACTCCTCTTAAGAATACATGTAATATTCAGATTTTTCTCGCTATAACATTATTTTTGAGGTTATGTAGAACTTAATCAAGAGAATCGCAGTGACATATAGCCTAGGATTTCCCGATTATTTACAAAGAAAATCGTCCAAATCGGTTTAGGATTAAGAAACAAACAGATTTTTTAGGAAATAACCATTGTTATAATGAAAATTAAAACATTTTAAGGTTATGTAAGGTTTAATTTCATCTATAGAATTGACTGTAGTCTTAAGATTCAGCTTGGAGCATTTTGTAATGACTAGCTTACACAGCAAACATAATATATTGTGACTCCTCTTAAGAACACATGTAATATTTAGATTTTTCTTGCTATAACATTTTTTTTTAAGGTTATGTTAAACATAATCGAGAAAGTGGAAAAGACTCTTTATAGCCTAGGATCTTCCCATTATTAAAAAAAAAATCGTCCAAATCGGTTAAGATTTGAAGAGCGAACAGATTTTTTAGGAAATAACCAATGTTAAAATAAAAAATATAACATTTTTAGGTTATATAAGGTTTAATTCTATCTTTATAATCGACTGTAGTCTTAAGATGCAGCTTAGAGCATTTTGTAATGACTAAGTTACGCAGCAAACATAATATATTGTGACTCCTCTTAAGAATACAGGTAATATTTAGATTTTTCTCGCTATAACATTATTTTTGAGGTTATGTTAAGCTTAATCAAGAATGTGGCAGTGGCTTGTCATAGCCTAGGTCCTCCACTGTATAAAAAAAAACGTCTGAATCGGTTAGGATTCGAGGAGCAAGCAAATTTTTTTAATAAATAAGCATTGTTAAAATAAAAAATATATCATTTTAAGGTTATATAAGGTTTAATTGCATCTGGGGTGGTAGTGCGTAACTTTCTTTCAGTGCATCAGCCTATGCCATAACATAGGCTCATGAGCTGAAAAAGAGTTACGCACTACCACCCCTGTAGAATTGACTGTGGTTTTAAGATGCAGCCTACAGTTTTTTTTAATGACTTGGTTACACAGCAAACGTAATACATTATAACTTCTTTTAAGAATATACATAATATTTAGATTTTTCTCACTGTAACATTTTTTTTGAAGGTTATGTGAAATTTAATCATAACAATGGCAGTGACTTATCATAGCCTAGGATCTCTCCTGTATTTAAACAAAAATAGTCCAAATCGGTTAAGATTTGAGGAGAAGGCAGATTTTTTAACGAAAAAAGAGCATTTTGCACCACTTTGCCCCGTCTCGGCAAACGATAATAAAAAACAGCCTTTAATTAAATTTATAAGGAGAAAGAGGTTAACGAATCCTGTTTAATACTTCTATCATACCATTTACATACCAAAACCAGATTTATCAAGAGCTTGAAATGTCGCCTGCTCTATGTTTATTGTTTAGAATATTTCTGTACTCGTGATAAGAAGTGAGTATAACACTTTTTATTAAGTGATAATTCACATTTTAAAAAATTTGTGAAAGTCCATCTTTTGTTTTATAATTTTCAGGGTTTTTGAGATAACTTATTTCATTTTCTTCTTCAATTTTCGATGATAGTTTCTAAAAAGTCTTAGCAATTGAAAAAATAAGTATTGACATTCATTATACAAGGAATAGAAACAGAAAAGCAAAAACCATTAACATCCACTCGTATGCTGCTTATGTTACAGTTACCTCTTCGAAATAAATAAATTTATTTCCGAAAATTAATTATCGCATCCGAGAGGTCACGTCTAGTTTCATCAATAATATTCAATTGAACTGCTTTTAAGATTATTTTTTCTTAAAATCTAAAAACGCGCTTTCAATATTATTTAATTTTAATGACTAGTGAAAAGTTCTATGAATAGTAATTTTTTTTCAGAGGAAAACGTGAATACAAGTAGGTAAATAGTAAAGCTCATGGGCCAGTTAGCTCCTGTGAATTTATACTGTTTGAGTACCCCCAACCCCCGACCTCATCCCGTTTCGCTGCCTCCCCTTGATGAGAGCATCAACCACGCTCTTACCTGTGAGGTACAACCATTTTACCTCTCCATTAAAATATACCCATTCCATAAATTCTATATTTAGGAAATAGTGGTTAAATAACTTAATGTTGTGCAAAGCACAATTAGATTTATATTAAATGTTTTGGATGATACAAACTGTAACGGTTTTTAAATTGTCTATTGACGGATCCCCAAACTCCATGATATCACAAACATGAAATTTAAATCACTCTAACCAACTTTCATGCTTAGAATCTCCTACATATATTTTTTTAGTATCATGGAGATACTCTTTACGAACTTAGAAAAAAAGGGTTAAGGTAGTTCTCCTGTATCCCACGATTTCCCATGATGATTACCCGATCAGAAATATACCCTAAGGGTAATCTATAGACCATTATGGTAGCCATAAAGTCATTATATGGGCAATGTATGTCACCTTAAAGGCTCCATTAATGTGGGTTACCAAGCAAATGTACAGCCTATGTATGGGGAACATGGAATTTATGGTGCCCATACCTGGTCCATGAAATACCTAACCCCAAAATCTGAAGATATATTTATACTTATTATTTACCTATTTAGCATGGCATTATACGTCAATAAAATTAACTGAATGATGTGGGTAAATAAATCAAAATACATATGACAAAATTATTGATCATTATCTCCAAACACTGTATTTACAGAATTATACAACTCAGCAATATAATGAAATTTGATGATACAAAATATGTAAATAAGTTTCTTAGTCATCACTTATAGGTACATTGAATAAAGGGTTTATTACATTTTCATGCTTGTCTTAAAGAAATTTTTTTTTGTATCTATCTATTTTCTCTTCCGCCATTCCAATCAACACAATTATTAATAATTTGTCCTGATACTTGTTTTATGAATTTGTGATCTTCTATTTGCCCTTTAGTGAGTTTTGTGTAGCAATTGTGCATAACGTCTACAGAATTGATGTAATTGATAAGAAAAAAAACGAATAAGCTAATAGACATAAGTACGTACTGTTAATACATGTAAAAAAATCAGTCGTGGACATAGTAGGTTTATTTTCACTGGCCTTGTGTGCCCTATAACAGGTCAGAACATCTTTACTAAGTATACTTTTTAAAATACAATGAAGATTATCCTTCGCAGAATTTTTTATATTAGTACTGGACATAACAAATAATTTGTGAAAAAAATTGTTATCTAACTTAAAAAGTCTATAGTTTTATGAGCAAAAACAAATGTAATATAATAATAATAATAAGCCTTGCCAAATCATCGCTAAGCTTGAGTTTATTTTTGATCCTGTTATCAAATATAACGAAGTCTTGTAATCTCCGGATTGTAAAAGATCATCATCAGACCACCATTACTATAATCCTAATCAATATCATAATTGTTAAGTTTAGAATGAACATTTTTTATAGTGCGAGAAATATTATTGCATAATATTTCTTAGTGCCGTGGTTTAATTACAAATCATGCTAAAGATACTGTTTATCTTTTCTCATCTTGCTTTCGCTTTCTAATATTACTTTGCTTTTGTAATATTATATGCCAACAAATTTCTATGCTTCGTGTTCTGCGCAACACAAGTTAGTTCACTCACGGCAGCTGATGAGGAAGCTCCTCTCAGCTTGCTC